>JAXIVJ010007905.1:0-55000 GCA_036785665.1 Chirona hameri
ACCTAAAGCCCCTGTCCCATACGTAACCCCGTCCTGCGACTAAAGCCCTGTCCCATACTAACCCCGATCCTGCGACCCTAAAGCACTGTCCCCAT
Organism: Chirona hameri; assembly: GCA_036785665.1. Classification (NCBI taxonomy): domain Eukaryota; kingdom Metazoa; phylum Arthropoda; class Thecostraca; order Balanomorpha; family Balanidae; genus Chirona; species Chirona hameri. The sequence continues at coordinate 96 of JAXIVJ010007905.1, forward strand.
ACTAAACCCCGTCCTGCGACCTAAAGCCCTTGTCCCATACTAACCCCGTGCCCATGCGACCTAAAGCCTGTCCCCATACTAAACCAACCGTCCTGCGACTAAGCCTGTCCCATACTAACCCCGTCCTGCGACTAAAGCCTGTCCCATACTACCCCGTCCTGCGACTAAAGCCAGTCCCAATACTAACCCGTCCTGCGACTAAAGCCTGTCCCATACTAACCCCGTCCTGCGACTAAAGCCTGTCCCATACTAACCCCGTCCTGCGACTAATAATGCTCTGTCCCATACTAACCCCGTCCTGCGACTAAAGCCTGTCCCATACTAACCCGTCCTGCGACTAAAGCCTGTCCCCATACTAACCCCCGTCCTGCGACTAAAGCCTGTCCCATACTAACCCGTCCTGCGACTAAAGCCTGTCCCATACTAACCCCGTCCTGCGACTAAGCCTGTCCCATACTAACCCCGTCCTGCGACTAAAGCCTGTCCCATACTAACCCCGTCCTGCGACTAAAGCCTGTCCCATACTAACCCCGTCCTGCGACTAAAGCCTGTCCCATACTAACCCGTCCTGCGACTAAAGCCTGTCCCATACTAACCCCGTCCTGCGACTAAAGCCTGTCCCATACTAACCCCGTCCTGCGACTAAAGCCTGTCCCATACTAACCCCGTCCTGCGACTAAAGCCTGTCCCATACTAACCCGTCCTGCGACTAAAGCCTGTCCCATACTAACCCCGTCCTGCGACTAAAGCCTGTCCCATACTAACCCCGTCCTGCGACTAAAGCCTGTCCCATACTAACCCCGTCCTGCGACTAAAGCCTGTCCCATACTAACCCCGTCCTGCGACTAAAGCCTGTCCCATACTAACCCCGTCCTGCGACTAAAGCCTGTCCCATACTAACCCCCGTCCTGCGACTAAAGCCTGTCCCATACTAACCCCGTCCTGCGACTAAAGCCTGTCCCATACTAACCCCGTCCTGCGACCTAAAGCCTGTCCCATACTAACCCCGTCCTGCGACTAAAGCCTGTCCCATACTAACCCCGTCCTGCGACTAAAGCCTGTCCCATACTAACCCCGTCCTGCGACTAAAAGCCTGTCCCATACTAACCCCGTCCTGCGACTAAAGCCTGTCCCATACTAACCCCGTCCTGCGACTAAAGCCTGTCCCATACTAACCCCGTCCTGCGACTAAAGCCTGTCCCATACTAACCCCGTCCTGCGACTAAAGCCTGTCCCATACTAACCCCGTCCTGCGACTAAAGCCTCGTCCCATACTAACCCCGTCCTGCGACTAAAGCCTGTCCCATACTAACCCCGTCCCTGCGACTAAAGCCTGTCCCATACTAACCCCGTCCTGCGACTAAAGCCTGTCCCATACTAACCCCGTCCTGCGACTAAAGCCTGTCCCATACTAACCCCGTCCTGCGACTAAAGCCTGTCCCATACTAACCCCGTCCTGCGACTAAAGCCTGTCCCATACTAACCCCGTCCTGCGACTAAAGCCTGTCCCATACTAACCCCGTCCTGCGACTAAAGCCTGTCCATACTAACCCCGTCCTGCGACTAAAGCCTGTCCCATACTAACCCCGTCCTGCGACTAAAGCCTGTCCCATACTAACCCCGTCCTGCGACTAAAGCCTGTCCCATACTAACCCCGTCCTGCGACTAAAGCCTGTCCCATACTAACCCCGTCCTGCGACTAAAGCCTGTCCCATACTAACCCCGTCCTGCGACTAAAGCCTGTCCCATACCTAACCCCCGTCCTGCGACTAAAGCCTGTCCCATACTAACCCCGTCCTGCGACTAAAGCCTGTCCCATACTAACCCCGTCCTGCGACTAAAGCCTGTCCCATACTAACCCCGTCCTGCGACTAAAGCCTGTCCCATACTAACCCCGTCCTGCGACTAAAGCCTGTCCCATACTAACCCCGTCCTGCGACTAAAGCCTGTCCCATACTAACCCCGTCCTGCGACTAAAGCCTGTCCCATACTAACCCCGTCCTGCGACTAAAGCCTGTCCCATACTAACCCCGTCCTGCGACTAAAGCCCTGTCCCATACTAACCCCGTCCTGCGACTAAAGCCTGTCCCATACTAACCCCGTCCTGCGACTAAAGCCTGTCCCATACTAACCCCGTCCTGCGACTAAAGCCTGTCCCATACTAACCCCGTCCTGCGACTAAAGCCTGTCCCATACTAACCCCGTCCTGCGACTAAAGCCTGTCCCATACTAACCCCGTCCTGCGACTAAAGCCTGTCCCATACTAACCCCGTCCTGCGACTAAAGCCTGTCCCATACTAACCCCGTCCTGCGACTAAAGCCCTGTCCCATACTAACCCCGTCCTGCGACTAAAGCCTGTCCCATACTAACCCCGTCCTGCGACTAAAGCCTGTCCCATACTAACCCCGTCCTGCGACTAAAGCCTGTCCCATACTAACCCCGTCCTGCGACTAAAGCCTGTCCCATACTAACCCCGTCCTGCGACTAAAGCCTGTCCCATACTAACCCCGTCCTGCGACTAAAGCCTGTCCCATACTAACCCCGTCCTGCGACTAAAGCCTGTCCCATACTAACCCCGTCCTGCGACTAAAGCCTGTCCCATACTAACCCCGTCCTGCGACTAAAGCCTGTCCCATACTAACCCCGTCCTGCGACTAAAGCCTGTCCCATACTAACCCCGTCCTGCGACTAAAGCCTGTCCCATACTAACCCCGTCCTGCGACTAAAGCCCTGTCCCATACTAACCCCGTCCTGCGACTAAAGCCTGTCCCATACTAACCCCGTCCTGCGACTAAAGCCTGTCCCATACTAACCCCGTCCTGCGACTAAAGCCTGTCCCATACTAACCCCGTCCTGCGACTAAAGCCTGTCCCATACTAACCCCGTCCTGCGACTAAAGCCTGTCCCATACTAACCCCGTCCTGCGACTAAAGCCTGTCCCATACTAACCCCGTCCTGCGACTAAAGCCTGTCCCATACTAACCCCGTCCTGCGACTAAAGCCTGTCCCATACTAACCCCGTCCTGCGACTAAAGCCTGTCCCATACTAACCCCGTCCTGCGACTAAAGCCTGTCCCATACTAACCCCGTCCTGCGACTAAAGCCTGTCCATACTAACCCCGTCCTGCGACTAAAGCCTGTCCCATACTAACCCCGTCCTGCGACTAAAGCCTGTCCCATACTAACCCCGTCCTGCGACTAAAGCCTGTCCCATACTAACCCCGTCCTGCGACTAAAGCCTGTCCCATACTAACCCCGTCCTGCGACTAAAGCCTGTCCCATACTAACCCCGTCCTGCGACTAAAGCCTGTCCCATACTAACCCCGTCCTGCGACTAAAGCCTGTCCCATACTAACCCCGTCCTGCGACTAAAGCCTGTCCCATACTAACCCGTCCTGCGACTAAAGCCTGTCCCATACTAACCCCGTCTGCGACTAAAGCCTGTCCCATACTAACCCCGTCCTGCGACCTAAAGCCTGTCCCATACTAACCCCGTCCTGCGACTAAAGCCTGTCCCATACTAACCCCGTCCTGCGACTAAAGCCTGTCCCATACTAACCCCGTCCTGCGACTAAAGCCTGTCCCATACTAACCCCGTCCTGCGACTAAAGCCTGTCCCATACTAACCCCGTCCTGCGACTAAAGCCTGTCCCATACTAACCCCGTCCTGCGACTAAAGCCTGTCCCATACTAACCCGTCCTGCGACTAAAGCCTGTCCATACTAACCCGTCCTGCGACTAAAGCCTGTCCCATACTAACCCCGTCCTGCGACTAAGCCTGTCCCATACTAACCCCGTCCTGCGACTAAAGCCTGTCCCATACTAACCCCGTCCTGCGACTAAAGCCTGTCCCATACTAACCCCGTCCTGCGACTAAAGCCTGTCCCATACTAACCCCGTCCTGCGACTAAAGCCTGTCCCATACTAACCCCGTCCTGCGACTAAAGCCTGTCCCATACTAACCCCGTCCTGCGACTAAAGCCTGTCCCATACTAACCCGTCCTGCGACTAAAGCCTGTCCCATACTAACCCCGTCCTGCGACTAAAGCCTGTCCCATACTAACCCCGTCCTGCGACTAAAGCCTGTCCCATACTAACCCCGTCCTGCGACTAAAGCCTGTCCCATACTAACCCCGTCCTGCGACTAAAGCCTGTCCCATACTAACCCCGTCCTGCGACTAAAGCCTGTCCCATACTAACCCCGTCCTGCGACTAAAGCCTGTCCCATACTAACCCCGTCCTGCGACTAAAGCCTGTCCCATACTAACCCCGTCCTGCGACTAAAGCCTGTCCCATACTAACCCCGTCCTGCGACTAAAGCCTGTCCCATACTAACCCCGTCCTGCGACTAAAGCCTGTCCCATACTAACCCCGTCCTGCGACTAAAGCCTGTCCCATACTAACCCCGTCCTGCGACTAAAGCCTGTCCCATACTAACCCCGTCCTGCGACTAAAGCCTGTCCCATACTAACCCCGTCCTGCGACTAAAGCCTGTCCCATACTAACCCCGTCCTGCGACTAAAGCCTGTCCCATACTAACCCCGTCCTGCGACTAAAGCCTGTCCCATACTAACCCCGTCCTGCGACTAAAGCCTGTCCCATACTAACCCCGTCCTGCGACTAAAGCCTGTCCCATACTAACCCCGTCCTGCGACTAAAGCCTGTCCCATACTAACCCCGTCCTGCGACTAAAGCCTGTCCCATACTAACCCCGTCCTGCGACTAAAGCCTGTCCCATACTAACCCCGTCCTGCGACTAAAGCCTGTCCCATACTAACCCCGTCCTGCGACTAAAGCCTGTCCCATACTAACCCCGTCCTGCGACTAAAGCCTGTCCCATACTAACCCCGTCCTGCGACTAAAGCCTGTCCCATACTAACCCCGTCCTGCGACTAAAGCCTGTCCCATACTAACCCCGTCCTGCGACTAAAGCCTGTCCCATACTAACCCCGTCCTGCGACTAAAGCCTGTCCCATACTAACCCCGTCCTGCGACTAAAGCCTGTCCCATACTAACCCCGTCCTGCGACTAAAGCCTGTCCCATACTAACCCCGTCCTGCGACTAAAGCCTGTCCCATACTAACCCCGTCCTGCGACTAAAGCCTGTCCCATACTAACCCCGTCCTGCGACTAAAGCCTGTCCCATACTAACCCCGTCCTGCGACTAAAGCCTGTCCCATACTAACCCCGTCCTGCGACTAAAGCCTGTCCCATACTAACCCCGTCCTGCGACTAAAGCCTGTCCCATACTAACCCCGTCCTGCGACTAAAGCCTGTCCCATACTAACCCCGTCCTGCGACTAAAGCCTGTCCCATACTAACCCCGTCCTGCGACTAAAGCCTGTCCCATACTAACCCCGTCCTGCGACTAAAGCCTGTCCCATACTAACCCCGTCCTGCGACTAAAGCCTGTCCCATACTAACCCCGTCCTGCGACTAAAGCCTGTCCCATACTAACCCCGTCCTGCGACTAAAGCCTGTCCCATACTAACCCCGTCCTGCGACTAAAGCCTGTCCCATACTAACCCCGTCCTGCGACTAAAGCCTGTCCCATACTAACCCCGTCCTGCGACTAAAGCCTGTCCCATACTAACCCCGTCCTGCGACTAAAGCCTGTCCCATACTAACCCCGTCCTGCGACTAAAGCCTGTCCCATACTAACCCCGTCCTGCGACTAAAGCCTGTCCCATACTAACCCCGTCCTGCGACTAAAGCCTGTCCCATACTAACCCCGTCCTGCGACTAAAGCCTGTCCCATACTAACCCCGTCCTGCGACTAAAGCCTGTCCCATACTAACCCCGTCCTGCGACTAAAGCCTGTCCCATACTAACCCCGTCCTGCGACTAAAGCCTGTCCCATACTAACCCCGTCCTGCGACTAAAGCCTGTCCCATACTAACCCCGTCCTGCGACTAAAGCCTGTCCCATACTAACCCCGTCCTGCGACTAAAGCCTGTCCCATACTAACCCCGTCCTGCGACTAAAGCCTGTCCCATACTAACCCCGTCCTGCGACTAAAGCCTGTCCCATACTAACCCCGTCCTGCGACTAAAGCCTGTCCCATACTAACCCCGTCCTGCGACTAAAGCCTGTCCCATACTAACCCCGTCCTGCGACTAAAGCCTGTCCCATACTAACCCCGTCCTGCGACTAAAGCCTGTCCCATACTAACCCCGTCCTGCGACTAAAGCCTGTCCCATACTAACCCCGTCCTGCGACTAAAGCCTGTCCCATACTAACCCCGTCCTGCGACTAAAGCCTGTCCCATACTAACCCCGTCCTGCGACTAAAGCCTGTCCCATACTAACCCCGTCCTGCGACTAAAGCCTGTCCCATACTAACCCCGTCCTGCGACTAAAGCCTGTCCCATACTAACCCCGTCCTGCGACTAAAGCCTGTCCCATACTAACCCCGTCCTGCGACTAAAGCCTGTCCCATACTAACCCCGTCCTGCGACTAAAGCCTGTCCCATACTAACCCCGTCCTGCGACTAAAGCCTGTCCCATACTAACCCCGTCCTGCGACTAAAGCCTGTCCCATACTAACCCCGTCCTGCGACTAAAGCCTGTCCCATACTAACCCCGTCCTGCGACTAAAGCCTGTCCCATACTAACCCCGTCCTCGACTATGTACCCTGTAGCGTGCCTGACCCTTTCCTGGGACCCTTTTTCCTGCTGTGTGACCTGGTCCTGGGACCCTTTTTCCTGCTGCCTGACCCTATCCTGGGACCCTTTTTCCTGCTGCCTGACCTGGTCCTGGGACCCTTTTTCCTGCTGTGTGACCTGGTCCTGGGACCCTTTTTCCTGCTGCCTGGCCCTATCCTGGGACCCTTTTTCCTGCTGTCTGACCTGGTCCTGGGACCCTTTTTCCTGCTGTCTGTCCTGGTCCTGGGACCCTTTTTCCTGCTGCCTGACCCTATCCTGGGACCCTTTTTCCTGCTGCCTGATCTTATCCTGGGACCCTTTTTCCTGTTGCCTGACCCTATCCTGGGACCCCTTTCCTGCTGTCTGACCTGGTCCTGAGACCCTTGTTCCAGCTGTCTGGCCTGGTCCTGGGACCCTTTTTCCTGCTGCCTGGCCCTATCCTGGGACCCTTTTTCCTGCTGTCTGACCTGGTCCTGGGACCCTTTTTCCTGCTGCCTGACCCTATCCTGGGACCCTTTTTCCTGCTGCCTGACCCTATCCTGGGACCCTTTTTCCTGCTGCCTGACCCTATCCTGGGACCCTTTTTCCTGCTGTGTGACTTGGTCCTGGGACCCTTTTTCCTGCTGTGTGACCTGGTCCTGGGACCCTTTTTCTTGCTGTCTGACCTGGTCCTGGGACCCTTGTTCCAGCTTTCTGACCTGGTCCTGGGACACTTTTCCTTCTGTCTGACCTGGTCCTGGGACCCCTTTTCCTGCTGCCTGACCCTATCCTGGGCCCCTTTTTCCTGCTGCCTGACCCTATCCTGGACCCCCTTTTCCTGCTTTCTGACCTGGTCCTGGGACCCTTTTTCCTGCTGTGTGACCTGGTCCTGGGACCCTTTTTCCTGCTGTCTGACCTGGTCCTGGGACCCTTGTTCCAGCTGTCTGACCTGGTTCTGGGACCCCTTTTCCTTCTGTCTGACCTGGTCCTGGGACCCCTTTTCCTGCTGTCTGACCTGGTCCTGGGACACTTTTTCCTGCTGTCTGACCTGGTCCTGCGACCCTTTTCCAGCAGTCTTACCTGGTTCTGGTGCCTTATCCTGGTACCTTATCCTGCGACCTTGTCCGGCTGTGACCCAGTTGCCTGCCGTCCGGCCACATTCCTGCTGCCTGACGCTGCCCCTAATACCTGACACTGCCCCCGTCCCTACTGCCTGACACTGCCCCTGATGCCTGACGCAGTCCCTACTGCCCCCTTTTTGTTTTGCCAGACTTCTACTCGCCACCTCAAGGTTAAGTTTAGAGTTTTACACGCAAAAAAAAATCCGGAAAAGGTTAGGTTAGGTTAGGTTAGGATAAAATATTTTTGCGAGGTGGCGAGTAGTAGTCTGGGAAAAATACGCGACAGGCTTTTTTCAGTCTGAAAAAAATGCGCGAGCGGCAGTGGCGGCGGACGGAGGGTCCGCCCACCGTCGGCCGGTGACCTTGGCGGCGGAGGCGGCGGAGGCGGCGGCGCTGAGCGGTGCCGAGCAGCCGCCACCGCCAGCCCTCGCCCTCACCCTCACCGTGCAGCCACTGGTCAAGACGGTCAGGACGGCACGGCCACACCACACCGCCGACTGAGTCAGGCCAGTCGCTCACTGACGTCAGAACAGCTGTCTATCAGCTGTTGAGTCTGTCAGACGCCAGCTGTTCAGTCTGTCAGATGTCAGCTGTTGAGTCTGTCAGATGTCAGCTGTTCAGTCTGCCAGACGTCAGCTGTTCAGTCTGTCAGATGTCAGCTGTTCAGTTTGTCAGATGTCAGTTGTTCAGTCTGTCTTGATGTCAGCTGTTCAGTCTGTCAGACGTCAGCTGTTCAGAGTGTCAGGTGTCAGTTGTTCAGTCTGTCAGATGTCAGCTGTTCAGTCTGTCAGATGTCAGTTGTTCCGTCTGTCAGATGTCAGCTGTTCAGTCTGTCAGACGTCAGCTGTTCAGAATGTCAGATGTCAGTTGTTCAGTCTGTCAGATGTCAGCTGTTCAGTCTGTCAGATGTCAGTTGTTCAGTCTGTCAGATCAGATGTTAGCTGTCCAGTCTGTCAGGCGTCCGCTGTTCAGTCTGTCTGATGTCAGCTGTTCAGTCTGTCTGATGTCAGCTGTTGAGTCTGCCAGATGCCAGCTGTTCAGTCTGCCAGATGTCAGCTGTTCAGTCTGTCATACGTCAGCTGTTGAGTCTGTCAGATGTCAGCTGTTAAGTCTGTCAGACGTCAGCTGTTCAGTCTGTCAGATGTCAGCTGTTCAATCTGTCTGATGTCAGCTGTTCAGTATGTCTGATTTCAGCCGTTGAGTCTGTCAGATGCCAGCTGTTCAGTCTGTCTGATGTCAGCTGTTCAGTCTGTCTGATGTCAGCTGTTGAGTCTGACAGATGTCAGTTGTTCAGTCTGTCAGACGGCAGCTGTTCAGAGTGTCATATGTCAGTTGTTCAGTCTGTCAGATGTCAGCTGTTCAGTCTGTCAGACGTCCGCTGTTGAGTCTGTCAGACGTCAACTGTTCAGTCTGTATGATGTCAGCTGTTCAGTCTGTCAGACATCAGCTGGTCAGCTTGTAAGACATCAGCCAGTCAGTCCACAAGATGTTCAGTGTTCAGTTTATCAGACGTCAGCCGATCGGTCTGTCAGTCTGTCAGTCTGTCAGTCTGTCAGTCTGTCAGTCTGTCAGTCTGTCAGTCTGTCAGTCTGTCAGTATGTCAGTCTGTCAGTATGTCAGTCTGTCAGCCTGTCAGTCTGTCAGCCTGTCAGTCTGTCAGTCTGTCAATCTGTCAGTATGTCAGTCTGTCAGTCTGTCAGTATGTCAGTCTGTCAGTCTGTCAGTATGTCAGTCTGTCAGTATGTCAGTCTGTCAGTATGCAGTCTGTCAGTCTGTCAGTCTGTCAGTATGTCAGTCTGTCAGTCTTCAATATGTCAGTATGTCAGTCTGTCAGTCTGTCAGTCTGTCAGTCTGTCAGTCTGTCAGTCTGTCAGTATGTCAGTATGTCAGTATGTCAGTATGTCAGTATGTCAGTCTGTCAGTATGTCAGTATGTCATTATGTCAGTATGTCAGTCTGTCAGACTGTCAGTATGTCAGTATGTCAGTCTGTCAGTCTGTCAGTCTGTCAGTCTGTCAGTCTGTCAGTCTATCAGTCTTCAGTCTGACAGTATGTCAGTATGTCAATATGTCAGTCTGTCAGTCTGTCAGTCTGTCAGTCTGTCAGTCTGTCAGTCTGTCAGTCTGTCAGTCTGTCAGTCTGTCAGTCTGTCAGTCTGTCAGTCTGTCAGTCTGTCAGTCTGTCAGTCTGTCAGTCTGTCAGTCTGTCAGTCTGTCAGTCTGTCAGTCTGTCAGTCTGTCAGTCTGTCAGTCTGTCAGTCTGTCAGTCTGTCAGTCTGTCAGTCTGTCAGTCTGCCAGTCTGTCAGTCTGTCAGTCTGTCAGTCTGTCAGTATGTCAGTCTGTCAGTCTGTCAGTCTGTCAGTCTGTCAGTCTGTCAGTCTGTCAGTCTGTCAGTATGTCAGTCTGTCAGTATGTCAGTCTGTCAGTCTGTCAGTCTGTCAGTATGTCAGTCTGTCAGTCTGTCAGTCTGTCAGTCTGTCAGTCTGTCAGTCTGTCAGTCTGTCAGTCTGTCAGTCTGTCAGTCTGCCAGTCTGTCAGTCTGTCAGTCTGTCAGTCTGTCAGTCTGTCAGTCTGTCAGTCTGTCAGTCTGTCAGTCTGTCAGTCTGTCAGTCTGTCAGTCTGTCAGTATGTCAGTCTGTCAGTATGTCAGTATGTCAGTCTGTCAGTCTGTCAGTATGTCAGTCTGTCAGTATGTCAGTCTGTCAGTCTGTCAGTATGTCAGTCTGTCAGTATGTCAGTATGTCAGTCTGTCAGTCTGTCAGTCTGTCAGTATGTTAGTCTGTCAGTCTGTCAGTCTGTCAGTATGTCAGTATGTCAGTCTGTCAGTCTGTCAGTCTGTCAGGCGCCGTGGTGCCGCCAGCCTGCGGCGGCGGCGGTGATGAGAGCGGCGCGGCACGCGGCCCACGCCGCCACTGCAGGAGCCGGCGGCGGCGGAGCGGGCGGCCTGACGGACCTCAGCGGCAGTGCCGTCCCGGCCGGACCTCTGCTGACCAGACCCCTCCGCCGCCGGCCGGCGACGGGCTGGCCTTGGCAGCCGCGGCTCACGTGGGCAGTAAGTAACGGTTGCCGGTGCAGCACGGGTCCCGGGGGAGAGGGCAGAGGGGGAGGGTGACGTCACTCACCTGCTGGACGGCTGGACGGCCGGCGTCGCTCCGACTCCTGCTCCGGCGGCTCCCGGGAGCGCACCCAGGCCGGGGACGAGGCGGAGCGGGCCTGCGGCGAGGCCGGCGGGGAGCGCACCTCCGCCCGCCAGCGGGGCGCCGCCGCCGCCGCCTGATCGGGCCGCAGCGGCGCGGCTGCCAGCCGCCGGTACCACGGTCGGTGGCTGCCCTCGCCGTCCGAGCTGTCGCCCGGCTGCCGCGGGGACGTCTCCCGCTCCGGGGAGGTTGCAGCTGCCGGCGGCTGGCGCGGGGAGGCGGCCACCCGCGCCCGACGCAGCTCCGGCGGCGGTGAGGCCGTGGATACCACGCTCGGTGATCGGGACCAGCGCACCTCGCTGTGCTGCGGCACGCGCCACGGGATACCGCCGGCGCTGGCAGCGGAGACGTCAGAACCGTTTGTGGCTCTCACTCTGCAGCTGTCGACGCTGGAGGACCGCGACCGGCGCCCGGTGGCGGCGGAGGCGTCGGGGGTCGGATCCGGCATCGGTTCATCCTCGTCGAAGATCTCCTCGATAACGAGACCGGAGTGGATGGAGCTGACGTCATCCTCAGCGCCGACCTCGGTGATGACGAGGCCGGGGCTCGTCTCGCGCTCGATCCGGATCGCGTGGATCGTCTCCACCACTGGCTTGCTGGGCACGCCCTCGTCGGGCGGCGGCCGGGCGCGCGACGCCCGCGAGCCGAACGCACTGCCGAACCCTCTGTCGAACGCACTGCCCACCCCGCCGCCGAAGCGATCGCCAAGGCGTCCGCCCAGGTCACGGTCACCACCGAACGCACCGAAGCCTCCGAAGCCGCCGAAGCTGCTGCGCAGCCGGTCCTGCAGCAGGTCGATCTCGCTGCGGATCTCGCGCTTCTTCTGCTCGAGGTCCTCCCAGTTGACGTTGTTGCGGCGGCGGCGCTGCTCGGCCGTCTGCACCCACTCGGGTTGTTCGTCCTCCATGCTGAGTAGATTCGGGGCGCTCGCCTTCTTCAGGATACTCTTCAGAGGTCGCGCGTCGCCAAGCTCCTGGTCGTCATCGAAGCGGCGACGCATGGGGTCGCGTCGCGCGACGGCCCGCTGCCGGGGAAGTCGCTCGTCGGGCGGCTCGCAGAGGTGGTCGGGCGGCGCGTCTCGCGGCGGCTCGCCGGCGGCGGTGTCGGGCTCGACGCGCGCAGCTGCGCCGCCGCCGTTCAGGCTGATGGTCACCGAGGTGCTGTGGCGGTCGACCGGCCGCGGCGCGCCGTTCAGGTAGACTCCGGTGTGGCCGCCGCGCGTCCCCGGCCTGACGTCAGCGGCGGCCGCCGGCCGTATTTGGCCGGGACCTGGCGCGCCCGCCGCGGCCGCCGGCGCCGCCGCCCGGCCGGCCACCACCACGCGAACGTTCACCGTGTGCGGTGCGGCCGGCTCCGCCTCGTTCTCTTTATTCTCGCCGGCGGACGGCGGCGGCGGCGGTGGTGGTGGGGTTGAGATCAGCCGCTTGTCAGCGGAGGCGATGGACGGGGGTGTGGGCGGCGGCCGGCCGGCTCTCAGCCGCTGGGCCGGGGATGACCGGTCTGGCATATCGAACGGCGACCTCGCCCGCTCGGCAGACCGGCCGGCGGCGCGCGAACTGTCGCCACCTCGCGTCGACGGTAAGAAGCTCATACTGGGCAGGCTGGCTGGGCCGTGCCGGTGTGACGCCGTGTCGTCCGGCTCGTCCGACCCATTACAGTGCTGCCACACAGCGGCGCGCTGTCCGCCACCGCCAGGTGACAGTTCCCCACCGTCCACCGGCCGCCGGCGGCCCGCCCACGGCGACAGCTCGCCAGAGCCGCGCCGGCGCGCGCGCAGCTCCTTGAGCCAGAGCGGGTTGGCGTCGCCGGCGGGCGGCGGCGTGTTTTCCCGCGGCCGCGCCTCACGCAGACTGCGCCGCGCCGCCGCCAGACGCCGCCAGGCCGGCTCGTCACGGCCCTCGACCAGCGCGCTGACGGCGCGACTCGGCGGCGTCTCTCCGAGCGTGATGACAGTGGTGCGTCGCAGCACGTCGCCGTCCGTCACCGACTGCTGCTCCGACACCGACAGGATGTCCGTCATGCTGACCGCGTCGTCGTCGACGTCGGTCCCCGGGCCGGGCCACGGTCGGTCCCCGGGCAGGGAGTGAGGCCGCGGGGAGGACGGCGCCGGCGGCGGCCATCCGGAGTCCGTGTGCGCCGGCAGCGGCGGCCGCCGACTCACCAGCAGCGGCCGCATCCGCTCCTGGTAGGCGGGCCGCACGGCTGAGAAGTCCGAGCGGCGCCAGGCGCCGTCCAGCAGGCCGGGGGAGCACGCCAGCGTGGTGCCTGCCGGCGCCGTGCCACCGCTCGGTCCCGACCACGATCCGCAGCGACGTAGTCTCTTCTGTGCGCTGCTCCCTGGTCGCGGTGTGGCCGCCGACGCTCCGCGGCGCTGCAGCTGAGGCAGACTGCGGCTTCGGCGCGCCGCCCGCCGCCCCACACCGCTGACCACCCCTGTGACGTCACCGGGCCGGCTGACGTGGCCGTGGGCAGGTCCGTGGATGACGCCGTCCGATGAGGGCGGCGGCTGGACGGCCGGAGCAGCGCGGTTTTCCCCGTCCGACTGACGCTGCTCGCCCGACACTCTGACAGTCACATGCCGCTGAGCGCCGCCGCCGCCGCTTCGGACGCCGGGCCCGCGCGCCGGCTGGACACCGTCGCTGTCTCGGCTGCGGGTCGCGACAGGAGACCGGCGGTCAGGCTTAGGGTCGTCGTTTGTGATGCGAGGTGGGCAGACGTCCCCCTCCGTCGAGTCGGAGCCGGAGCCGGAGCGGACGCCAGAGTCGCTGCTGTCGGTGGACGGGTGCGTGGGGCGCAGATCCGTCTGTGTGGCGCCCTCGACACGCTCTCCGAGCTCACAGTCGGGCGACCGCCGACGTCGCGGACGAGAAACGGCTACACTCGGTGTCGGTGCACTCTCACTGGGACACGATACTGCGTCACCGGCTGGCAGGCCGTCACACTGCTGCTTTACGCCGGACGGCGTCCCGTCACACTGCTGCCGAGCTACGGACGTCCCTTCGCACTGCGCGGTCGAGGCCTGCTCTGCGCCGTCTCTCTCGCTCCGCCCTCTGGCAGACAACAGAGAGTGCAGAGACACCAGCGGCGCTGATTCACCGGTCGGGGAGCTGCTGAGATCACAGGGCGGAGAGGCCGGGTCAAGCGATGTCACTGACACGTGCGAGTGTCCCTCCAGGGAGATGAGGTAGATGACCGAACCGCGACAGCGCGGCTTCCTTGCTCTGCTCGGCTTGACCGGACCCGCAGCTGAGAGGGCTTCTGCTTGTTGTGTGTAGCCGGCTGCCGCCACCACGGCCGCGGCCACTGAGGCGTCGATGCCGGTACCACTGGTAACCGAGCCGCGCCGGAGCCGATCCTGTGTGCCGGCGCTGAGCCGGCGGGCGCGGTGTCTTCTGGGCGGCGGCACCGGGGCAGGGGTGGGGGCGGGGGCGGACTGGCCGCGGGTCGGTCTCTCGGACGTCTGGCCGCCTCCACGCCGCCGCCGTTCGCGTTGTCCGGCCGCGTCCGCCCCGCCAGCCGGCACCGCCCAGCGGCGCGACCATTGGCCCGGTGTGACGTCACTCACATCAACAGCGGCTGCTGATTGGCGCGTCAGTCGCTGACGTCGCCGCTGCAAGAGAGTGGGGGCGGGGCGGTGAGGCGGACGGCAGGTGCGGAAAGTGCCTGCGGCGGTCATTAGTTCCCGGAGGCTGCAGACGACTGGCACTGGACTGGGACTGGCACGCTGCCGGCATACACCCGCCCGCACACACACACACACGGAGCCTTTCCCTCACGGATCACGGAGTTGGCTCATCACCGACCCAGTGCAATAAATCAAACGCACTGCCATCGGTAGCGCCGTGCGAAAATGCGATGCATACGGCAGGCTGGCGCAATCGAGCGTCAAGAGTTACGCACTCGGCGCGGCGAATGCATCAGGATTACTGTCCAGATAGTGTCTCGCCTGAAAGTGGTTGATTGAGCGTGAGCGGGATGTGAATAGGAGCCGAGCGCACGCCATTGCCCGGTATCATCCGAAATAAGCCGGCTCGGAGGCGGCGGAGGCGGCGCAGGCCGGCGCGGGGATTCCGCTGTGCTTGGTCCGCTGTTCAGCACGGCCTGGGCAGTCGGAAGCTGAGAGTAGCAGGAATGTGGCGCGGTCCGGCCTGACCGCGCCGCCCTGTCCCCGCCTTGACCTCAATCGACCGGCTCCGGCCGGTCAGCAAATCATGGCGTGGCCCTCGCTCCTGCTGAGATCCTCTCTACCCTGTCCCGGTCCCTCCCTCCCCCCCCCCCCCCTCCCTCCCGTCATCAAGCCCGGAACGACGCCCAGCGGCTGCACTACGCCACTTTCTCGCCTCGTATACAGCGCGACATCACGAGAGTCAATTAGTGGCACCTGTTTGTATTCCCTCCGGCAGCTGGCGGCGACCGGTCTTTGGTGTCGGCTGCGGCGGCGGCAGCAGTGGCGGCAGGCAGCGAGTACACCAGCCTCTATCAGAGAGTGTGACAGCATGTGAACGATGACCCCGCGCTATCCGCAAACCATCTGAGACTGGCCGCGGGTCGGCTCTATGGAGCAGTGTGCAGTGAACCTGTGCGCCACATTGTATAGGCGGCGGGCGTCGGAGACTGCGACGCCCGGCGGTCTGCGGCGGCGACTGCGGAGACCGGCGACACCTAACACCACCTCCGCCGCCGGAACTGAGACGGTTCCATCCATCTACTGTGTCTGCCTCGCGGTGAGTAACTCCGCCGCTTCACGCGAGCCGCCAGCTAGCCGATGACTCAGAGTCAGCCCAGCGGCCGACAAATACGGAACCGACTGTTTTTTTTTTGACACGCGAACTTTACACTGGACTGACCACAAAGACCTGTGAGACCTGCCCAGATGGCAAACCGTGCCCACCTCTCAAGACCGTCAGTCAGAGCATTCGCTAGTCGCTTGCTTCCTCACTGCAATACCACTCGCTGCTTCCAACGTAAATGAAATTGCAACTCGGACTACTAAATGTGAAATTCTAGGATGGTGTAAATCATGCAATATGCGAGCTCGGTGGCGTGGGACCTGGCGTATTTGGTTTTGCTTGCTTTTTTTCTGAAGTCAGTAGTCTTCCTAACAGGAACTCTTCGAGTAGAGTGTAAATAGCCATTAACGCACCTTCCCTGATGTCGCACTACCCAATGTGTGGTGTAAACTCAGTCAGACCGACGGCCGATCAGCACACGTTGAGTCATGAGTCTCGTGTGGCGGCAGCGTGACCTTGAAGTCGGCTCTCTCACAGTGAAGCGAGCGCCTACGATGACGGGACGAGGGTCCACACAGCGCTCCCGCCCAAGGGGCTGGACCAGCGGAGGTCACCTGTGAACTTTCTCAGCAGGTGCGGGTTATTCCATGACTGCCGCTCACCTTCGTCTAGAATCCGGCACTAGGCCTGGAACTGGCGAGCGAGAGCGAGAGCGAGAGCGAGAGCGAGAGCGAGAGAGAGAGAGAGAGAGAGAGAGAGAGAGAGAGAGAGAGAGAGAGAGAGAGAGAGAGAGAGAGAGAGAGAGAGAGAGAGAGAGAGAGAGAGAGAGAGAGAGAGAGAGAGAGAGAGAGAGAGAGAGAGAGAGAGAGAGAGAGAGAGAGAGAGAGAGAGAGAGAGAGAGAGAGAGAGAGAGAGAGAGAGAGAGAGAGAGAGAGAGAGGGACCGCTCCGCGCCGCGTGGCGCCGCCCCCGTCGTCTCGGCGCGCAGTACACCGCCCTACGTCTCCTCCCTTGTTTACAGCGGCTGCCCTCCGGCGGCTCTCTTGGCGCGTCGGCCAACAGGTGGCTGACCCGGGCCGAGCCGGACCGGACCAGGCCGAGTCTGCCGAGCCGTCATTATCCTGCCTTGAGAGACGTCACCGGCGGGTCACCGGCGGGTCACCGGCCAGTTCCCACGGTATGCAGCGGCTCTGCCGCCCGCCGGGCGGAACAACAGAGTTCACTGCTGCTCCGTCCGGTCACCCCGGACAGACAGTAGAGCGGAGTCAATAGCGCGCAGAGTCAGGCACATCAGGGAGAGCCAAGCACAGCAGGTACAGCAGGCACAGCAGGCACAGCAGGCACGGCTGACAGAGAGCAGACATCGTGCTGTGGTGCTTCGTACAGCGATCTAAATAACCAAAACACCAGCCGGCCGGGCGACGCCGGTTCCGGAGCCGGCTTGAGGAGCTAAACGGCAGTTTTTTACCGTTGGCTGCAGTGATGAGGCCGTACTGAGACTCGGCACGGCGCGGGGTGGCGGGGTGGCGGCGGTACGCCCTCCGTACGGCCGAGCGGCGGCTGTTATTAGCGCCCGGGTGGAGCCGCCGCCGGCCGTACCGTCGTGGGCTGTACTCAGAATACAGAGACAGAGGCGCTCCGCCGTTTCGCTCTACATCGCCCCGGAGAGAGATGAAGAGCGAGAGGCAAGGAGGAAAGCAAGGGAGAGAGCGAGAGCGAGAGTTGTCCAGTCCCGGCGCTGTCAGACACCTGCTGCTTGGTGTGTTGGACGACTGAGGCTGTTGGTGCGTTAAATGGGGTCGTTCCGTCCCTGTGCTGTCTGCCTGCTGCACGCCTGCTGCACTCCTGCTGTCCGCCTGATGCCTGCCTGCTGCCCGCCGGCTGCCCGCCTGCTGCCCGCCGGCTGCCCGCCTGCTGTCCCTGCTGCCCGCCTGCTGCCCGCCTGCTGCCCGCCTGCTGCCCGCCTGCTGCCCGCCTGCTGCCCGCCTGCTGTCCCCGCTGCCAGCCTGCTGCCCGCCTGCTGCCCGCCTGCTGCCCCGCCTGCTGCCCGCCTGCTGCCCGCCTGCTGCCTGCCTGCTGCCCGCCGTGACTGACGGTTCGGACCGCGGTGCGCTGAGTAGGACATCCGTCAGCGGAGACTATTAGCGTCAGAGCAGCCGGCGTCGGCGCATGTATTAGCGCATTAAGGTAAGACCGAAACACGACAGAAACATTTCAGGCGACACTCACTGAAACGTGATCCTCGTGTATGCAAAGTGTACGGGATGCATAATTTTCAAAGCAGTCCAGCTTGCGAAATTAAGATCAGAATCGGCGAGATAACATCGGTGCTGGTATTTTATCAGTCATGTTAAGAGCTGATATCAGCCGTACGGCTACCCAAGGACCCTGAGCTGTTCTAAAAGGCACCTCAGCCGGTCGGAGGCGACCTCCGGCGATATAACCTGGTGGTGCGACCTATGTTCGTGTGACCTCAGCTATCCCAGGAGCAGCACTATCTCCCCGTGCCTTCCACAGTCGCCCCATTAGCATGCATACCATCCTGCCGTCGGACTGGCCAGGCCGCCGGCGAACAAGGGACAGGGTATCCCGCGGGTAACAGGCTCCTTCTAGGGCACACAGACACCCTCACAGCCTGCTGACGACGACATTTAGTGATCGTTGTCGGCTGCACTCTCAGGGCTGAGCAGACTGGTGGACACGAGCACGAGCTGGAACTGAGACAAAGACGGAGCCTCCTGGGTGAGTCCGAAGCCATTCAGATGTCCATCAGTACTGAGGATGAGGCAAGGAGCTGCCGGCGGCACGGCAGTGGACCGAACACTCAGGAACGTGGATAACAGCTGGAATGTAAAAAAACTGACATTTGATAAGCGGATTAATCGTGATGGTGTCATGTGCCTGTTCATGGACGAGCATCACATAAATTCACTGAGCCATTCGCCGAGTCACGCCCAAACGAGTGACAATTTACTCATCAGTAAGTCTGTCACCTGTGACCTGGTCTGTCGATGACATGACGACCTGTCTGTAACCTCTCTGTGACCTGTTGAATGTGTATGGCCTCTCTGTGACCTGTGTATGACCTGTCTGTGGCCTGTGGCCTGTCACCAGTCCCCGGTCCGTGGGTCGTGGTGGGTGTGTCAATGCAGCACCTCCAGCTGGTGGAGGCGCGGCGGCCATATATGGTGCGTGGCTAATGAGCAGCACCGCTGCCCGACTGGACGGGCCGACCTGCCTGGACGGTTCGAGCTGGATGGGCCGGCAGGGCCGGGTCGGACGTGACTTCTCCGAACCCACCAGCCCAGGGACAGGCCGCCAACACCGGCAACCCCGGCCGAGCGGGCCGGTTGTGTGGGACACGGACGATGCCAGCAGATATGTGTGTGTGCGTCAGTCTCGTGGCCGGAACACGCTGTGTCAATCCGCCACCGACAGCACTGCCCCCTGAAGGGCAGAGCATCTGTGGCTGCACGCCGCTACTGAATAGA
This sequence comes from Chirona hameri, assembly GCA_036785665.1. Taxonomy (NCBI): domain Eukaryota; kingdom Metazoa; phylum Arthropoda; class Thecostraca; order Balanomorpha; family Balanidae; genus Chirona; species Chirona hameri. The sequence continues at coordinate 19,257 of JAXIVJ010007905.1, forward strand.
TACAGCCGGATGATGACTCGACTCAACAGCACCAAGCGCCGCTGTAAACAGATGAGTTAGCATACCGGCCGAACAGACTAGAAACGGCGAGCAGGCCAGAAGTGCGGGGGCGATTCGCAAGCGGGCGCGAGGCAGCTGAGCAGAATAGTTAGCACACGGCGGCCGGGTGACGCAACGAGCCACGAGGCGGCACGCGACGACACGCGCACCGCGTGAGGTTACATCATAACGTCACAGGGGGCTGCTACAGCCGGGCCGGGCCAGAGCGCCTCCTGCTGTGTAGCAGACTGATGCGACTTGCCTAAAACCTGCCCGAGACATGTCCACGACCTGACCACGACCTGACCACGACCTGACCACGACCTGACCACGACCTGACCACGACCTGACCACGACCTGACCACGATCTGACCACGACCTGACCACGACCTGACCACGACCTGACCACGACCTGACCACGACCTGACCACGACCTGACCACGACCTGACCACGATCTGACCACCACCTGACCACCACCTGACCACGACCTGACCACGACCTGACCACGACCTGACCACGACCTGACCACGACCTGACCACGACCTTCCCAAGACCTGACCACGACCTGACCACGACCTGACCACGACCTGACCACGACCTGACCACGACCTGACCACGACCTGACCACGACCTGACCACCACCTGGCCACCACCTGACCACGACCTGACCACGACCTGACCACGACCTGACCACGACCTGACCACGACCTGACCGAGACATGTCCATGACCTGCCCGAGACGTGTACACGACCTGACCACGATCTGACCACGACCTGACCACGACCTAACCACGACCTGACCACGACCTGACCACGACCTGACCACGATCTGACCACGACCTGACCACGACCTGACCACGATCTGACCACGATCTGACCGCGACCTGACCGCGACCTGACCGCGACCTGAGCACGACCTGACCACGACCTGACCACGACCTGACTACGACCGACCTGACCACGACCTGACCACGACCTGGCCACGACCTGACCACGACCTGACCACGACCTGACCACGACCTGACCACGACCTGACCACGACCTGACCACGACCTGACCACGACAACAAAGAGGATACCGGCCGTTCCGGGGATGCACCTGGCTTCTCTGTAACCATTTGAGCTAGAGCTGCAATAAGGAAACTCTTGCATGCTATTTATTGAATTTCTGTCTAGATGTCTACAAAAACCATGGTCATACAAATCAATAAGGTCATCGATATTAATAGCCCAGTATATCGATCACCGTTTGTCAGCGCGGCCTTCAGTCGATTTTGGACACACTAAGCTTGTTTTAATCGTTTATCGTGAATCGCTCAAGTGTAATGTGTACTTTTACCGTTCGTATCCCATTCACTGTGCTTTTACTGAGTGTCCTTGTGCTGACCAATGTACTGACGCGGCGTTAGAATAGCCACACTCTAGAGTTCGCCGATAATCGCCATTAATAAACGCTCTTAAAATCGCTTTTCTCGACACGTCTACCATTAGATACAACTGATGCTGAACTGTCGATGTTAAAGTCAGGATCAACAGTGACTCCCGCCCACAGTCCGTGTCCGTCATAATCACACAGTTCGTGTCCGTGATAATCCCACAGTCCGTGTCCGTGATAATCACACAGTCCGTATCCGTGATAATCCCACAGTTCGTGTCCGTGATAATCCCACAGTTCGTGTCCGTCATAATCACACAGTCTGTATCCGTGATAATCACACAGTCCGTGACAATGGCACAGTTAGACCAGCCGTGACTACCACCCACAGCCAATGTGATAACTGATAATCCCACATCCCACACTCTCTGATAATCCCAGTCCGTGATAATTCCACGGTCAGACCGACCGGCCGCGCCTCAAAAACGCCACCCAGTCCAGTTTGCAGGGTGCAGCATAAAACTGCGGCCGCGGCCGGCCGGGCAGCCCGGCCTGGGCCCGGCCTGGTAACGGTGCCATCTGTCCCCACTGATCGGACAGCCCGACTAACGGGGCCGCCGGGCGACATTGCACGCTGTCGAGCCGTCTCTGTGTTCCAACCGGGCCAGCCCGGGCCGGCCGGGACGTGGGCGAGGATACACAGAAACAGCCGTACCCTGACACGACTGGAGGGAAGGACAGGGGAGCTCACTGGTCCACACGTGGCCAGTGTTGGGCAGAACTTTACAGTGATGAGGGTCGGAGGAGAAGGACAGGGGAGCTCACTGGTCCACACGTGGCCGGTGTTGGGCAGAACTTTACAGTGCTGGGGGTCGGAGGGGCAGGACAGGGGAGTTGACTGGTCCACACATGGCCGGTGTTGGGCAGAACTTTACAGTGCTGAGGGTCGGAGGGGCGGACATGAGAGAGCATGGCTCGTGCGTGACAGATGGTGGGCCCTGCAAAGTGAAGTATTGGGGGCGAGAGGAGCAGGGGAGGGGAAGGTATGACCCATGCGTGGTCGGTGCCGGGCGCTGCACCCTCTCTGCTGTCGGCAAGCTCTCTAAAGCTGACGTCAGCTGACATAGGGCGGTTCCTGAACCGGGGGCCAGTCAGTCAGCCGCCGCGCCGCCGCCGCTCTCTTCCGCCAGGCTTAACGCCACAAAGACGCCCATAAGCGTCGCAGCCGTTTGTAGGCGGTAGCTCTGCGGATGCCAGCACCTCAGGACAACCAGTTTCGGTTAGTCACTGCCCGGGCGACTCAGGGGCGGTCAGACAGCGCTGAGCGCCGGGACCTGGCGGTCTGTCAGCCGGACAGCCGGACAGCCGGACAGCGCTGAGCACCGGCACCTGGCGGTCTGACAGCCGGACAGTCAAACAGCGCTGAGCGCCGGGACCTGGCGGTCTGTCAGCCGGACAGCCGGACAGCCGGACAGCCGGACAGCCGGACAGCCGGACTGCCGGACAGCGCTGAGCACCGGCACCTGGCGGTCTGACAGCCGGACAGTCAAACAGCGCTGAGCGCCGGGACCTGGCGGTCTGTCCGCCGGACAGCCGGACTGCCGGATAGCCGGACAGCCGGACAGCGCTGAACGCCGGGACCTGGCGGTCTGTCAGCCGGACAGTAAGGGCCAACGGTGTCCATTTTTGAAAACGATTGGGATGGCGAACAGGGACGGATCCAAGGGGAGCCTATCAGCGTCATGGCTTTACACATTTTGAAGAAATTATAGGCAACTTGTACGAAGGAGAGTAATTTTTAATCAATTCATAATTAATAAACAGACGAAATCTCATGAGTGACTTCTGTCGGACCCGCAAACCAACGTTTTTGACCGGTCTGCATTCTCCAGAAGGCCCGAGGCTTTACTTGGAACTCTTACTTAGTAAAACGGCAACGTTAACCTGACAAAGACGGGGGGGGGGGATATCTCCTGACGTATTTTCGCGTATTTTTTCCCCTGACGTATTTTCGCAATTGCTAAAAAAAAAACAATAGCGACATCAACGTGAAACTTTGGGTATCTTCTCCTACACCGACTTTAAGTCTTCTGTGCATAAATTAAGCAATTTTGTTGAGATAAAAAAATCGAGATATAGCAAATTTAGTGACGTCACTACACACGAGTTTTAACTTCACTGAAATGAGGCCAGGTGGTAAATGACTATCACGATCGAATTATACGTGTAAAATAATCTATTGAACATGTGTCGCATAGCTTTCGTATATTTTTTTCTCGCATAGTTACCTTTTGTGACCTGACCTTGACCGTGACCTTTGCCAAAACTCTCACTTTTGCTCATGCGCATGAATCCTCATTGCATTTTGCATTTTGCTCATGCGCATCATGCGATGTGCATTTTACCTTTAAGAGCACTTTGGGTGATAATGGTCGCAATCGAAGACTTTGGATGGAAAGTATGGCCCATACACTCAAATACCTCGATTTTGACCTTTGACCTTACCGTGATCTGATATTTGGCATAAATTATATAAAAAAATCGAGCATGATTTAAATGCGTCTTATTGAGAGCTTTCGAATGCCTTCTTGCGCGTATCGCTGCGCTCATTGGTTCGAAAGATAACCAGGGGCCGATATTCCACCCCCCCCCCCCCGTGCAATGGTGTTTGAAATTTACGCCATTGCACAGTGGTAATTTTTCGATTTAGCATGCATAAAGTCTGGAAGCATGTTTTTCGGAATCTCAATTTTGTATTACAGATATCAATTGGAAATTGTATGTATTTTTCGAAAATCACCATGTTTTATCGATTTGAAAGCCAGCAGGCGGGCACTGAAACTTGCGGTCAGAGTGGCGGCTTCCGCACAAAGCCAGTGAGCTGAAAGAATGTGTGATGATATAAAACATGAAAATACGGAACAATCGGAACCCGTCAGATCAAATAAGATTTATAACACCGAGCAGACTTCATTGAATCTATTTCAGGGCTAATAACTTCCCGGATTACGAAGGTCTGGTTTTGTCGACTTCTTATATCGCACATAAATTTCGTTGGATGTTTTGCATTTATAAGTAAAAAATGAACAATGAAGGTAACACTAGGGAGAGATGAAACCCGTAAAAAGCACTTCGAGTTACTTCGGATACAATGCGTTGCTCTTGCAACCTTGCGCAACCTTGCTCGTTATAGACGCTCAAACATGGTAAATTTGGGGAAAATAGTTGCATACATGGTGGTGCCGTTAGTGCCGTATTTGGCACCAAAGCAATGCACTGCTTTGCACCTGCCACCATAATTTCTACCATTAGTAATGGTTTAACCCAAAATTTGATTTTTGTAATTGTAATTGTAATTGTAATTGTAATTTTGGTGTAATTCTTAACGCAAAATTCGCTTTCAGCACTCAAAAGTACCCCAGGGTACGTTTTTGGTGTCGTAAGCGACCCCGGTGAATTTATGCGGAAGGGAAAATTTCAGGCTCATATGGCCTATGCTAAAAAAAAAATCCACGAGTTCTTAAAATTATCATTGCTTAGGGGCATTAAAAAAAAAAAAATGCCAAAAAGTACCCCAGGGTATGTTTTGGGTGCCGTAAGCGACCCCCATGAATTTATGAGCGCTAAATCGGAAAATTCACCACTGTGCATTGACTGGCAATACCACGGTTGCGGTATTGCCAGCATTTCATAGGGGACAAACTTTATCCTCCATATTGCTAGGGTTGTTTGAACACGCTCAAAAATTCTTTGGAAATATAAAAACGGCCTCGCGGAGCGCCGTCATTTTCATGTCTACCGGGCATCGTATTATGTATTCTTTGCGCGCCTTTGCTGATTTTGTTTTACCCGGGAGTCACGGTTCTATACATACAGCCGTTACCTGAGGGAAGAACTGACCTATAGGTCAGGTCAAGCAGACCCACCCCCAATAAAGTCCAAGCTAGACGGCAATGGGAGGTAAGACGGTCACCCCTCTATACACAAAAATATACTATAGCTACGACCAGGGCTGCGGAGTCGAAGTCGGAGTCGGAGTCGGAGTCGGAGTCGGAGTCGGTCGGAGTCGGCAGTTTTAGCCGGAGTCGGAGTCGGAGTCGGAGTCGCTAAAATCTTACCGACTCCGACTCCGGCCCGGAGTCGGAGTCGACTTTTTGGCAATGGCGATTACTTTGGTCGGTAGAATAGTCGTCAGCCTAGGACCATTAACTTTACACCCCTTTCGAAAGAAAATGAGTGGAAAATTAAACCTATAGTTTACTCATCTAGCGGTAGATTTCCGCATGATGAAGATACAGCAATAATTTTAACGTCATCTGATGATGATTGTGGTTTTGGACGCGCCGACTCTTATTGTCACACGACGCCCATGTTAACGTCATCGTGCTCGTTTCGTCAAGGTGATTCGCATAATACCATGGTGACCAGGTTAACTAAGTCAAATTCAAAATTTGAGCTCAGGTCAAGGCAACTTGAGGTCATGTGGTGAATGTCGGACGCATCTCGACGAGACATACACAGTGGTGTCGCGTTCTTATCTTCCTTTTACGCTATCAAGACTTATTGGCAAAGAAGTGCTGATCACCTCAGATGACCTCATTCGATCTTGTAGGGGTCACTGAGCAGTAATTGTACTTGATTCATCAATAATGAGCTATAATAGCATAATCTTAAAATAATCATTATGATCTAATGCGTATCCTCTGATACGAAAATATTTGTATATTGTCTCGTTGACTTATAATGGGAAGGTCACGAAACTGACCTGACCTTAGGTCATCGATATAAACCAAATCCAATATAGCAGGGTGTTAGGTATCTATAGCTTGATTACATCCTGTGAGTTTTGAAGTGTTCAGCAAAACACTGGCCAGTGACTGTGGCACGACCACAAAGGATCTAGGTCGCTTGTGCATTTAACTATGTTTAAAACAAACTTACTTTTTAAAAGTTATTTATATTTCCTTAAAAATCAGACAAGATGCCAATTTTCGGTCGATAGCAGTCGTTTAGGGCCGCATACAGGCGAACGCGACTGGGCTGGACGCGCGGCCGGCACGCCACGCCCGTACTCGGACGGCGTAGCATTGTTCTCCATACTGTTAAAGGGAATAGTTCACCTTTAACATGGGGTTTTGAACTGAGATAGCAGATTTGTAGAGCGGATCGAAAAATGGGTTGTGTCAAAAAAATACCTCCCTACGTTAAGCAATTTCGACACGGGACTAGTGGGCCCCTTTTAGAAGAAGTTTCATTTCCCCGAAACTTGTTTCGGGTCCTCACAACGGTTGATTACGTTACAAGCAGCCTGCGTATATATGCCTAAAGTCCGTCGTTATTGTGCGCAATAGTTTCCATATCCAAGCTACCATATGCATGACGTCATAATTGTCATGAAGTTTGTATGGCCATGAAGGAGAAAATAGAAACATGCCCATTTTTAGACGGATATCCATCTATCGTCCAAACAAATTCCATGTTCGTTTTTTTAGCTCGAAACACCCCGTATAGTCAAATTTCAAGACAACTTCAAAGGTGACCCATTCTATTTAACCCGCGCACTGCAGGGGGGTTGATTTCCGCCCCCCCCCCCCCCCCCCCCCGCAGGTTTTTCGCAGATAGCGAAAACACGACGGCGCGCAGCGCCGCCGTGTTTTGGCACAGCTGTTGGAACATCAATTGCGCACACTTTGCAAAAAAAAATACATCGGGTCATCTCAGATCAGGTCACCAGACAAGGTCAAGTGACCCCACCTCCAAAAACGTTTGCAGTTGTGCCAAAGCCAGGGTTTCTCACCGATCAGTTTGAAACTTACCGGGTATCATGAGGGCATAATACTTACAATTTTTTATCTCGGAATTTTGATATCGGTGACCTAAGGTCAGGTCAATTTCGTGACCTCCCATAATAAGTCGATGGGGAAATATTCAAATGCTTCCTTTTTCAAGGATATGCATGATATTAGTCCAATTACTTCTGGATCCTGTTATTATAAGATATTATTGATGATCCAGTTGCAATTTTTGTTCAGTGACCCCTGTGGGGTCATTTGAGGTCCTCCGAGGTCATTATCACTTTTTTGTCAATAGCTCGCGATATAATGAAGATAGAAAGTAAAACCGAAAGCAATGTGTTTGTCTCATCGAGACACGTCTCTCTATATGCAACATGACCTACTTGGGTCTTGACCTCAGGTCAAGGTCACGTGACCAATGGTCAAATTTTAAAGTTGACCTAACAAGATCACCTTGTATATAATTATAAGCGCCTTGATGAGACAAACACAATTTCGTAACTCGTAAACAGTCTTTCGTTATCATTAGTAGGTAAAAAGTTATTAGCGAAAAACAGTTTTGAAAAAAAAATCCTTTTTTGACCTCTGGAGCCTCAAATATTGACCCTAGACAAATTTGAGATGTTGTCGATTGCAAATTTCAATGGCTGGTGATCGCCTTTTCCCGTTTGTTTCAAGCTAGCATTGTTTCCGAGATATATGGGAATTTCTGGAGCCAAGTCCTAAAACAGGAAAACAACTTGAAAATTTGACCTTTGATGACCTCTGGTGACCTCAATTTTGACCTGAACTAAACAATACTAAATAGTTTCGATAGAATTTGCATCAAGCTATCAAACGAAGTTTTCCACTTGTCGCTACGTAGCGTAGTTTTCGAGATGTCACGGGGGGGGCGGAAATCACCCCCCCCCCCTGCAGTTCGTGTTCGGCGCAAACCCCCTGCAGTGCGCGGGTTAAGAATAAAGAGAAACGGATAAATAGATGGCATTGCGGATATTGCTTTCTAGCATACGGTTGGAGAACAGATATAGGCCGGAGTCGGAGTTGGAGTCGGAGTCGGAGTCGATTTTTCTAGGCGGGAGTCGGAGTTGGAGTCGGAGTTGCTAAAATTATGTCGACTCCACAGCCCTGGCTACGACACGCAAAACGGTGTCCTACGATTATATTTCCATCCAGGACTAGTAATGTCCGTTTCTAACGCCGTCATTCTACTGTCGAAAAACTCCAGTGACAGGTCATTACCTATGTTCATGGGTACGAGGGGAGATTTCACGCGCATAACGCAGCACTGAGACTATGTACATGTCCAAACTCAAATCGGCGCTAAAATACGGCTTCCAAATCAATGCCTCCAGATCGCAGGAGAAGGAAACAACTAAAAACTTCACATAGGAGAGAAGCGTTGCTTCGCCGATATTCCCCCCGATTTCGTCGTGCGACCTGACCAAGGTGGTATTAGGAAGTCTACGGTTCGTAGAACTAAACAATTATCAGAAGCTTGGTTTCCATGAATCACCGCAAATGAAACCTGTACGTTTCAGGTACCTAATCTGAGGCCAGAGAGAAGGGTCCAGAAAGGCAAAAAGGTTGGTTTGGAGAGCAAATCCCAAAAAGTATCACACATGTATGTTAAATTCGCCGGATTTCGCCTCTTTATACATGAAGAGGTGATCTAAAACAAACTTTGCTTAGTAAAAGCTGCTTAGATTTTCTTTTGAAATAGGAAACGCGTCAATTTGTTTGCCGATTTCAGGCGGTGAGGGAGGTTTGGCCGCTTTGCCCCCTCTTGGATCCGCCAGCGGCCAAAAACATTGGGGGCCGAGGGTAAACATGGGGGGGGGGCCGAGGGTAAACATGGGGGGGCGAGGGTACCATTGGGGGGGGCGAACTCAACATTGGGGGGCCGAGGGCCACCCTAAAAGTTATAAATCGACACCTATGGTATGGGCGGAAACCAGACAGGATCCGAGCTGGACAGGAGTGCTGTCTGACGGATAGAGGCTATCTGTCAGCCTGGCACCGCGTGAAAGACCCACTGCCTTTTCATTCCAATGTTATGACATCTGGAACACATCTGGAACACATCTGGAACATTTACACACGGCGTTACACACGGCGTGATTCAGCGTGATTGATTAAATGCTCTCTATTTTGACAGAAACAGTCACCTGAACAAGTGTTCGTCACGGGCCCACCAACCCCCATCCCGGCCCGGCCCAGGCCCATCAACACCAAGCCCAGGCCCGGACCAGGACCGGTCAAATTCATAATATTGAGGCCCACGCCCAGTCCGACCCGTTCAGATTAAGCAAATTATTATTTTCACCAAATTTGCAATCATTATCCTAGCATATTTACTTGTATACTATAAATGTGAAACAATGAACCAACTATGCTAACAAACAAACAAAAAATCCACAGCCACAGCAACAGTGTGTTGCTGTGTAAGTGAACTGCTGGTTAAAATATTTGTTAGCTCTGACCTGAGCTTGTGCGACGCGCGCATTACTTCAAAATTGTCAGGCACAGGCCCATCCAGAGCCCAGTGATTTCCTTAAAGTTGAGGCCCGGCCCAGGCCCAGCCCAGGCCCAGCCCAGGCCCAGCCCAGGCCCAGCCCAGGCCCAGCCCAGGCCCAGCCCAGGCCCAGCCCAGGCCCAGCCCAGGCCCAGCCCAGGCCCAGCCCATGGCCCACAGGGCCAGCCCAGCCCATGGCGAACTCTGCCGTGCACCACACTGTGAACTAACACTATATCGCTGCTAGCGTCACTTTCATACCGGAACCATTTTACAAACAGCTAATTTTGAAAGCAAAGAGCAGTCATTCGTTAGAATCTGCTTTGTTTCAAAAGCTAGTAAACATTGTGTATAGTTGACGCCGGGGATGTCGGTGTCGTTCGCCATCAAACAACATTTGGTCTGAACCTATAACGGCAGCACAGCTGACAAAAGGAAGAAACATTGTAAGCTTTGATACGCTTCTCGCAAACCTATACCTAAGGAGAGTGGGATATAGCGGACTAGCTAAGGAATAGCGTCATATATTTTTTTAGTGGCAACCGAAATCTACCATCAAATGTGTCCGAAGGGTAGTTTCGTGTTCCAGCTCTGATTTTCATTCGGATGAATTTTATCTAGGACTTCTATAAAATGTCGTAATTCGACACCGAAGAAGCCAAAACATGTTTAGGGTGAGAGAGAAAAAAATTGCGGGTCAAAGTGAACCACTCTACCCCATTTCATTAAAAAATGCAATACTTCTTTCTTCATTTTCCAGGTACTCGTCGTTCAAATATTGAAATATGTTCATTGATAACACCAATGTTATATATTGGTAATTAACCCAGTCGAACTTCGAGCGTTTTCCAAAAGTTTATAACTCAACAACAGCAGCGAACCAATTAAGCCATTCGCTTTGAACATCTGTAATGCGGCCTTCCACATGAAACACAGATACATGCAATCTCGTGAATAGCGGGGAAAAGCAGACCACCCAGGTCCACTTTACCCCAAATTAAAGTTTCACGTTTGGACAAGCATTTCAGACAAGCCAAAAATGACGATTGTTTGTTTATGGCGTATTTACAACTATATAATTGCATTACCGAAGCACTGATAGCAATCTACATTTGGGCACAGGCACCGCAGCAATCTCGACATTTCCACTACACTAAAATTAAAACAGAAATAGAAAGTATCACATTTTGTGTCTCGGAGCGAAAACTGTCACCTCGATCGCCGAGCCGTGGCGGTCGGAAGTGTGTCAACATAATGCACTATTAGTGAAGATAATTGCACGTAGATTGCTCCACTCATAAAAACAGCAGAGTGGGTGGCTTGCTTTGACCCGGTGGTCCACTATACCCCACTTTCCCCTATAAAGCGAAAGTATCCCATGCTTCACATCGGCCCTGATATTACACCATCACTTGCGCAGGGAATCCTTGGTAAGCGCGAAGCTGGATGGATTTAGAAAAGCCCAGCGCATTTATCTGATGTGGCAGAACAGCACCAAGAACATGAGAAGCATGGGATTTCCCAGATTTTAGACAGTATTTCTGTGAGATCATCCATGTGGTCACATACTGATAGAGGTCGACAAGTCCAGAATGACCTTACATTTGTGAAATAACAATTCACGATGTCAAAAAAAGGGCTGCAGCCTAGGACCAAGCACTCGACCTGAACTCGGTTCGGACAGCCTGGTGCTGAGCGTACGCTACCTGGTTAGTCTGTGTTGGAGAGTGTCCACTTTAATTACATTTATTTTGTGTTTATTTTCATGAATGTTACATACGATTCAAATTGCATTGGACGTGCCCTGTCCACTGTGTAACCAGGAGGAGGCGGGTGGCGGACCAATCAATACGGCTAAGTGTACCACCAATCAATACGGCTCAGTGTACCACCAATCAATACGGCTCAGTGTACCACCAATCAATACGGCTCAGTGTACCACCAATCAATACGGCTCAGTGTACCACCAATCAATACGGCTCAGTGTACCACCAATCAATACGGCTCAGTGTACCACCAATCAATACGGCTCAGTGTACCACCAATCAATACGGCTCAGTGTACCACCAATCAATACGGCTCAGTGTACCACCAATCAATACGGCTCAGTGTACCACCAATCAATACGGATCAGTGTACCACCAATCAATACGGCTCAGTGTACCACCAATCAATACGGCTCAGTGTACCACCAATCAATACGGCTCAGTGTACCACCAATCAATACGGCTCAGTGTGCCACCAATCAATACGGCTCAGTGTACCACCAATCAATACGGCTCAGTGTGCCACCAATCAATACGGCTCAGTGTACCACCAATCAATACGGCTCAGTGTACCACCGCCCTTGGCTCGTCTCGAACGGTGGCCTGACTATGTCCATCTCCCCATCTCCCCATCTCCCCATCTCCCCAGCTCCCCAGCTCCCCAGCTCCCCAGCTCCCCAGCTCCCCAGCTCCCCAGCTCCCCAGCTCCCCAGCTCCCCAGCTCCCCAGCTCCCCAGCTCCCCAGCTCCCCAGCTCCCCAGCTGCAGTGGCCTGACTCTGTCCAGCTCCTCAGCTGCAGTGGCCTGACTCTGTCCAGCTTCCCAGCTGCAGTGGCTGTGGCTGTGTCCAGCTCCCCAGCTCCCCAGCTGCAGTGGCTGTGACTGTATCCAGCTCCCCAGCTCCCCAGCTGCAGTGGCTGAGGCTGTGTCCAGCTCCCCAGCTCCCGAGCTGCAGTGGCTGTTGCTCTGTGGCTGTGTCCAGCTCCCCAGCTCCCCAGCTGCAGTAGCCTGACTCTGTCCAGCTCCCCAGCTCCCCAGCTCCAGTGGCTGTAGCTATGTCCAGCTCCCCAGCTCCCCAGCTGCAGTGGCTGTTGCTCTGTGGCTGTGGCTGTGGCTCTGTGGCTGTGGCTCTGTGGCTGTGGCTCTGTGGCTGTGGCTCTGTGGCTGTGGCTCTGTGGCTGGGTGGCTGTGGCTCTGTGGCTGTGGCTCTGTGGCTGTGGCTCTGTGGTTGTGGCTCTCAGTGGCTGTGGCTCTCAGTGGCTGTGGCTCTCAGTGGCTGTGGCTCTCAGTGGCTGTGGCTCTCAGTGGCTGTGGTTCTGTGGCTGTGGCTATCAGTGGCTGTGGCTCTGTGGCTGTGGCTCTGTGGCTGTGGCTCTGTGGCTGTGGCTCTGTGGCTGTGGCTCTGTGGCTGTGGCTCTGTGGCTGTGGCTCTGTGGCTGTGGCTCTGTGGCTGTGGCTCTGTGGCTGTGGCTCTGTGGCTGTGGCTCTGTGGCTGTGGCTCTGTGGCTGTGGCTCTGTGGCTGTGGCTCTGTGGCTGTGGCTCTGTGGCTGTGGCTCTGTGGCTGTGGCTCTGTGGCTCTGTGGCTGTGGCTATGTGGCTGTGGCTATGTGGCTGTGGCTCTGTGGCTGTGGCTCTGTGGCTGTGGCTCTGTGGTTGTGGCTCTGTGGCTATGGCTCTCAGTGGCTATGGCTCTCAGTGGCTGTGGCTCTGCGGCTGTGGCTCTGTGGCTGTGGCTATGTGGCTGTGGCTCTCAGTGGCTGTGGCAGCTGGTCGGACCGTGTGCTGACATCACTGGTGTGGGCAGTAATCCACGGCCGAGCCAGCCGGGACGGACCGAGCGCTGCCAGACTTTTGCGATCGTCTATCGCTGGGAACAGACCGTCCGTTAGAACGCTGGCGCCGGGGTGTGTCGGCTGCAGCTGCCGAATTGCACAGAGAACAGTAGCCGTGACGAGCTACTGGTTCCCTTCCCCCTCCTCCCTGTGTCGCCTCGGCACAGTCGTCCGGTGCGTGTCGGGTGTCGGGTGTCGGGTGTCGGGTGTCGGGTGTCGGGTGTCGGGTGTCGGGTGGCGGGTGGCAGGTGTCGGGTGTCGGGTGTCGGGTGTCAGGTGTCAGGTGTCAGGTGTCGGGTGTCGGATGTCGGGTGTCGGGTGGCAGGTGTCGGGTGTCGGGAGCGTGTCGGGTGGCAGGTGTCAGGTGTCGGGTGTCGGGTGTCGGGTGTCGGGTGTCGGGTGTCGGGTGTCAGGTGTCGGGTGTCAGGTGTCGGGTGTCAGGTGCCGGGTGTCGGGTTTCGAGTGCGTGTCGGGTGCGTGTCGGGTGTCGGGTGTCGGGTGTCGGGTGTCGGGTGTCGGGTGGCAGGTGTCGGGTGTCGGGAGCGTGTCGGGTGTCGGGTGTCGGGTGTCGGGTGTCGGGTGGCAGGTGTCGGGTGTCGGGAGCGTGTCGGGTGTCGGGTGTCGGGTGTCAGGTGTCAGGTGTCGGGTGTCGGGTGTCGGGTGTCGGGTGTCGGGTGTCGGGTGTCGGGTATCGGGTGTCGGGTGTCGGGTGTCGGGTGTCGGGTGTCGGGTGTCGGGTGTCGGGTGTCGGGTGTCGGGTGTCGGGTGTCGGGTGGCAGGTGTCGGGTGTCGGGAGCGTGTCGGGTGTCGGGTGTCGGGTGTCAGGTGTCAGGTGTCGGGTGTCGGGTGTCGGGTGTCGGGTGTCGGGTGTCGGGTGTCGGGTGTCGGGTGTCGGGTGTCGGGTGTCGGGTGTCGGGTGTCGGGAGCGTGTCAGGTGTCGGGTGTCGGGTGTGGGGTGTCGGGTGTCGGGTGTCGGGTGCGTGCCAGGTGCCGGGTTTCAGTTTCGGTTTCAGTTTTGAGTTTATGTTATCAAACAAGAGGTGCATAAACATGAACTGACAATCGCGAATAGGCGCAAAAGCGGGTGCTACGTGGTAGGTGCCAGACACCTTAAGTGCTATGCGCATTGCACATGTGTTGTAGGTAACTGGCAAAATATAGGTACATATTTTATGCCTATGTATATCTCAATTCACTTTGATACAAATGTATAGAATTTTAACTGATATCGCTATCTGTGTTGTAATGTGGCCCGCCTTATGGATCAGTGCACCGATCAACTCGAGGCCTTCACTAAGATGAATGATGTACGGTGCGATCGAACTGCTGATAATTTGCTGCAAAATAATCTGTAAGACATGTTCGTGGCAGTGAAATGACACGACTTGCGTCACATTGTGGACGTTATAAAGCTGCCAAAGCTGCCATGTCCTCTTAAAGCTGCCATGTCCTCTTACATTTGCACAAACGGTTAAGCACCTGGGTTAAGCACAGACACATCATATTCGTCGATTTACTGATAATTGTCGGAGTGTTACATTTTAGTTGCAGGATGTACAGCGCCCCTGGCAATTAACAATAGCGTGTCTATATTAGCCGTCACTAAAACACGCTGATATGGCGGTTTATCAAGGATATGGTTGGTGAGGGCCGTACATAAGCGTTATGATAAGATGATAAGACTGCAATGTTCTAAATGGACAGGGGCAGATCTAGTCGTGTTTTGTTTAGGGGGGGGGCAAATCCAGTGGCGTATTTCCAAGAAAAAATGTTGAGCGGGGGGAGCAGGCCGTCAGCCGTCAGCGAGAAAGTTGTTGACCGGGGGAGGGGGGGGGGGGGGGGTAGACAGGAGCGTCACTGATAATTTTTGAGTGGGGGTCGGCTTAAATGACGAAAATAATGTACCCCTTTGTTATACGTGTATTTAAGCCTTTGCAGCATTTTTATGTGTAATGTGGTTTCCATGTTATAGTAGGTTCTTGTTATTTAGCGCCGCTAAGCGGCGCGAAATTTTACGGGTTTGCCTGATAAAACCCAGAAACATTGGCGGTGGGCCTTGTAGAGAATAAGAAGCTAAAAGTGCTATGCATTAAATTCACCGTTACAACGAACCGAAGACGATAACGAAGCCTGACGATGGCTTCGTTATGACGATGGCCACCGATATGATGCCGCGAACCGGCGTGGAAATTTTTATTTTAGGTCGTGGAAAACGAAATTTTAACATTGGAATCAGACCGTGATTGGAGCCAAGCCTCAGGTAACCCCTATTCCTGGTTGCACATCTCGGTATGGTGAAAAATATTGCAATTAAGGTAGTTTTTCATATACATATTCCTCGGATAGTCAATGACGAATACGATGACCGGTGACAGTCAGCGCTCAATAGTACATATGATAATAATAACTGTATACATATGTACCGAACTGTAACAAACAACTGGTAACAGTACAAATGGAATGAAAGCAGCAAGAGGCAGAACGACTTTTCCGCGCATAAATGGTCCCTGTGGATCTGGAGGAGCCTGGGGCGAGATGACTTGTGGAGATGGTCCTGGCCTGGTCCCACTATTAGCTCTTCGGTCCAGCAAATTGGGCACCACTGGAGCAGCTTCCGGGTGCCGATGCCACGTCTTGGCGTTCGCGTCGCCTTTTTTCGAAACTCGGAAGACTAGCTAAACATGTAGCCCGCTTGAAAGTTAATATTTTATTTAGGGAGTGAGTGGGCCCTTGGGTGTAAAAAACACCTTTTCGTCGGTGCAAGTTTGCCAATTGAAACGGCGTTCTTCTCTAGGCCAATAACAAGTATGCCAAATTTCGTTGCGATCCTTTGAGTTTTGATCCCCCCGGCCTCCGTAAGTTGACTCCTACCCAAAAGGTCAAAAATTAAAGTCGTCGTACAGACCTTCGCGTGTGCTCATGTGAAAGCTCTTGTCGAGCAGAATAAACTTTAATTCAGTCGAAATGCTCTAAATTCAAGTTTTCGTCCTATGAGACATCAACAGGACCCAATACCAAGCCTTCAATAGAGCTCTATTGAAGGCTTGCTTTTTGGTTCTGCTTGGTTTTGGGCCCTCTAAATAGGTACCGTTAAGGCCTCTGCCAATAGGCCTCTGCCAGACATTTTATTAATTCATTTTCCCATTTTCCAAATTTGTATAAGCAATTGCAAATTGTGTCGTGCCGCGAAGCCGCGCGAAGTTTTCAATTTGTAACTGTGGAAAGGTGGATTTTGACTGCTGCAAAGACAATTTTTACAACTGTACGTCCGACCGTTGGGGGGGGGGCAAATCATAGTTTCAGGACCTTTGGGGGAGGCATGGCCCCTTGTCCCCCCTGGATCCGCCCCTGTAAATGGATGTACGATGTTTTCACGATGCTTTCACGTGTCTAAATATGACTTAGTCCCGCCAAACTGTCATCACCATTATTCAGGATCACTACTCGCTGCTAGTAGACATGTATCGGTGTATTCCTGAGGGGATTCCTCAAGTTACGTGATATATAACGTATTGTCAACCCGTCACATTGATTATGGACCCGCGAATTTCATCAACTGTGGCTGACGTTCACCTACTGCCAATGGTCTCCTTTC
Source organism: Chirona hameri (assembly GCA_036785665.1). NCBI lineage: Eukaryota > Metazoa > Arthropoda > Thecostraca > Balanomorpha > Balanidae > Chirona > Chirona hameri. The sequence goes on from JAXIVJ010007905.1 coordinate 36,174, forward strand.
GCACTCCTAATTCGGATATATAACACCATACTAGATGCTAATCTTTATAGGTCAGCATGATATCATTGTTGCGATAAAAACTGTCACAGATAAAAAGGGAACGGCGGTTAACAACGACAGCAAACTGTCCTTGGCGAGAAATCCTGGCACTAGGACGGGCTTTTCAGCAACCAACACAGCTCCGCGATGGTTAAGCACGGGCCTTAGCAAGCTCGGCACCCGCCACGGACGGATACCGGCCTCAGCTGAGCGGCGACCGGCGGCGACCGGCGGCGCCCACCGCTCCCTCTGAAGGGCACCCCGGCCGGTCCGCCGCGCGTCCATCACCCCAGACAATGAACAGCCGGCTGATGTCGGTGAAAGTGACAATGGGAGGTCGCGTGGCGCTGATCACGCCAGCGAGGGACGCCACCGGACCGAGGGTCAGGACGCCAGCGAGGGACGCCACCGGACCGAGGGTCAGGACGCCAGCGAGGGACGCCACCGGACGGAGGGTCAGGATGCCAGCGAGGGACGCCACCGGACCGAGGGTCAGGACGCCAGCGAGGCACGCCACCGGACCGAGAGTCAGGACGCCAGCGAGGGACGCCACCGGACCGAGGGTCAGGACGCCAGCGAGGGACGCCACCGGACCGAGGGTCAGGACGCCAGCGAGGGACGCCACCGGACCGAGGGTCAGGACGCCAGCGAGGGACGCCACCGGACCGAGGGTCAGGCAGAGACGCCGGACGAATCAGCCAGCTACTACAGAGGGATAGTAACGCGCCTGCGACGGCACGGCGGTCTCTCTCTCGTGTCCTGAGGGCTCGTCACTAGTGGTGCTCTCGTGTCCTGAGGGCTCGTCACTAGTGGTGCTCTCGTGTCCTGACGGCTCGTCACTAGTGGTGCTCTCGTGTCCTGACGGCTCGTCACTAGTGGTGCTCTCGTGTCCTGACGGCTCGTCACTAGTGGTGCTCTCTCGTGTCCTGACGGCTCGTCACTAGTTGTGCTCTCGTGTCCTGACGGCTCGTCTCTAGTGGTGCTCTCGTGTCCTGACGGCTCGTCACTAGTGGTTCTCTCTCGTGTCCTGACGGCTCGTCACTAGTGGTGCTCTCTCGTGTCCTGACGGCTCGTCACTAGTGGTGCTCTCGTGTCCTGACGGCTCGTCACTAGTGGTGCTCTCGTGTCCTGACGGCTCGTCACTAGTGGTGCTCTCTCGTGTCCTGACGGCTCGTCACTAGTGGTGCTCTCGTGTCCTGAGGGCTCGTCACTAGTGGTGCTATCGTGTCCTGACGGATCGTCACTAGTGGTGCTCTCGTGTCCTGAGGGCTCGTCACTAGTGGTGCTCTCGTGTCCTGACGGCTCGTCACTAGTGGTGCTCTCGTGTCCTGAGGACTCGTCACTAGTGGTGCTCTCTCGTGTCCTGACGGCTCGTCACTAGTGGTGCTCTCGTGTCCTGACGGCTCGTCACTAGTGGTGCTCTCGTGTCCTGACGGCTCGTCACTAGTGGTGCTCTCGTGTCCTGAGGGTTCGTCACTAGTGGTGCTCTCGTGTCCTGAGGACTCGTCACTAGTGGTGCTCTCCTGTCCTGACGGTTCGTCACTAGTGGTGCTCTCGTGTCCTGACGGCTCGTCACTAGTGGTGCTCTTGTGTCCTGACGGCTCGTCACTAGTGGTGCTCTCTCGTGTCCTGACGGCTCGTTTCTAGTGGTGCTCTCGTGTCCTGACGGCTCGTCACTAGTGGTGCTCTCTCGTGTCCTGACGGCTCGTCTCTAGTGGTGCTCTCGTGTCCTGACGGCTCGTCACTAGTGGTGCTCTCGTGTCCTGACGGCTCGTCACTAGTGGTGGCAATCGGTTACCCAAATTTTGGTAACCAACAAAATGTTGTAACCGATTTGGTAATAGGTCGGTCAGGCTCATAAACTTTTGGACACTTGTCGGTCAGCCTAATCTTAAAAATTCCCTTTTTGTCGCACCTTCACACATTATATCCAGCAAACTTGCTCCAAATTCAATCAATTCATGCAAATACTAAATAGAACACATGATTATTATATCAAGATTGAAGATATTGCTCACAAGAGAAAGTGAGGTCCTGAAAAATAAGTATTGTATAGTTATACCATCTTAAATAGCATACGCCGCAGGATACGGCATACACAAACCAGTAATCAGTAACCACTAACCAAGCACAATAATGCAACACACAGTGCACAATGCACATTGATGATGATTGGTGTTTACCCTCGCCCGTGCAGCGTCCGATCAGTGCGTGACCGTGCAGGGGGAGGTGGTACGACCCCCCCCCCCCCCTTCTCCCCTAGCGTTTCGCCCCTAATTGGGCTAGAGCTTCGATTCAAAACGAGCGTGTTGCTTGTCACGAGAGGAAGCCATTGATACCCAGTTTTAAGGTTCTAGATCATTAGGTGACCTCTGAGGTCAAGTCAATGACCCAAAATTCAACCAAATTGTAAATGCGTATAAATTGAATTTAATAGAGATAGAATCGCGAATGAGCATATAATTATGCTAAATGGGTGCGAAATTTAAAATCAGCGTCACAAAATGTCCTAGAAACTGCCAAATTCCAAAAAGGTCATGTCAGGTCATGTCAGGTAATTTTAGGTCAGTGACCTCGGTTGCCCTGTTGGGGAGCATGACCCCAGTGGAATATATAATTATGTAAAATGGATCCCATATTTGAAATCAGCGTCACAAAATGTCCTAGAAACTGACAGAAGCCAAAAAAGTAATATGAGGTCATCGGAGGTCAGTGACCTCGGTTGACCTCTGAAAAGGTCAATCGAGGTCACAATCTCAGTGGAAACCACAACGTTCACCTGGAAACACCTGTACATATGCTTCTGAACAACACACACTATGAAACTGCACAAGTTACACGGATCAATACTACGGGACGCCAGTTGCGCCTGACATGACCTTGAAAGACAGGTCAAACGTCACGGGTCATGTGACCTACAACTTACATTGTTCAGCATATGTGTCAAATTGTTCACAAGTAGGGTACGCAAAGTTTCATCGCAATCGGTTGATATTTACGCGAGTTATTCCCGAAAAACCGAGGAGGGTGGCATCAACCCACCTGCACTGGCGAGAGTTAAGGCCGCTCCGACAACGAAGGTCACATGGCGTCCAATGTTCATCAATGCACATTCATGACTTTTAAGAAATAAATGACCCTTGTTATATTTCAAAAGTGAAGGTAGAACCATTTCATATATTTCAAGGAATGAGGTGTTACTGAAAAGACAAGGGAAATTATTAAAAATGACTAAGGGGAATTAAAGCAGAACTAGGAGGCTTACGTATCACTTACGGCCATAGTTGTATCAATACACCATCTTAAGAAGCGAGCAGAAACTAGTAACCAAACCACTGGCACTAACCAAACACAATAATGCAATGCAACGCACAATGCACATTCATAATGTGACTCAAGAAATAAATGATCCTTATTCCTTGTGCTATTTCACAAGTGAGGGTAGAACCACTTCATATGCCTATTTCAAAGAATGATGCATAGCACAGAGGCGCACACAAGGGGGCACACGGGCCCGTGCCCCCCCCCCCCCCCCCTTACGAAATGCGGGGCCCTCTGAGGCGGCCCCGTGGGCCATTCTGAGTCGTGGATCATTCTGAGTCGTGGACCATTCTGATGAAATTTTTGTTTGGCACATTTTGTGGAAATTTTCGCCTTTTTTGGGGGGGTCAAAAACTAAAAATTTAGAAAATCCGATATAGCCATTTTGAATTCCTGTTTGGCACACGGGACCGTGCCCACTTACACAATGCGGGCCCCTATGAGGCGGCCCGGTGGGGCCCCTGTCCAGTTGTATTTTTATATAAAAAGAACAAAAATCCGGATGTATTATTTACAAATCAAAAGTGAAAGTTTTGTTTTTATCAGAAGGGGCCCATCGCGAAAATATAGAAAGCGACGTTATCGCGAAAATGTGTAAGGGGTCGAAGCTCTTAAGGAGACAAAATATAAATATATAAAATAAGACACGAAGTGCATCTCATATCAGAGGCGCACACAAGTGGGACACACTGGCCCGTACCCAGTGGCGACGGAAGGTATTTTCGGATGGAGGGCAAAGAAAACCAGGGGGCCCTCGGCTAACCCCTCCCCCCAACAAAAAAATGACCCGAAATGGTATCTCCTCGGATTTAGGCCATTATATTTTACAGGGCCTCTAAATGGTCGCAAAAAACACACAAACAAAAAAAACTCAGGCCTACCAAAGCCCCCCCCCCCGGCCAACTGAGGGCCTTCTGTCGGTCTTAGAGGGCCCCTCAGGCTGGCTGGGAGCACCTCGGGGCCTTCGGTCATTTTTTTCTTCAAAAAGGAAAAAATCGAACGAACTTCTTGGAAGAGCCCCCTCTTACAAATTTATGGGGGGGGGGGCAAAACCATATGTTTTCCCACAACTTCTTGAGTGGAGGAGCTCCACTCCTCTGCCCCCTCTTCCGTCGCCCCTGTCCGCCCCCCTTATGAAATGAGGAGACCCTCTAAGGTGGGGCCCCTGTGCGGTTGTATTTTTTATCAGAAGAAAATTCGGATGTATTTTTCACAAATGAAAAGTGAGTTTTTATTTGCTATTTTCATCTTAGCATACCACGACTGTCGGCGGCCCGTAACGTAATGCGCCAATGTGCATCCGTTATTCCATTCAAGCGTGCGTACTCGGTATCTGGAAAATGTTTTAATTTGGATATTATTCGCTGGATAATTATCGACGATAATTTTCCCTTCGCGCGTTCGCCATATGCCGGCATATGCCAAAATAGAAAATTATCCCCGACAGAGTAGATATCTATTATTATTATCGCCCCGTGCAGAGCGTTCGGTATCTGGAAGAATATTATCAATCATTTTTTTGTTTGCGTGCGCTGTAAAACGCGTATTTAACTCAACGAAGGCGTCAACTTGGTATTAGTCAACCTTAAAAGCAACAGTAATTACTTTGAGAACACAGCAGCCAGCATGTGCAAACACTCCTAAAAGACAGCAAATGCCGCCGGTGAACGCAGCGGCAGTCAGCTGACTACGGCGAAGGGATAATATATAAGCGACCTTGCTCCTGACATTGTCCACGATTCTCGTCCGCGACAGAAAATTATCGGGGATGATTTTCCATTTTCCAGATACCGAACGTGATCCTGGATTTTTCCCCATGATCCCGGAAAATTATCCAACATTTTCCAGATAGCGAACGCACGATAACGAACGCAGATATTGGTGAATATCTACAAAGCTGTATTTGAGAAAACATGGCCCTGTTCGGTAGCAGAGCTTCACAAACATTGTGAAGCTGTCCAACACACCGTCTAGCAACGTAGGACGGTGGTTTTAAAGGGAAATAATGACCTTTCCCACAAAAATGGAGTTATTACTTGAAATCGACAGACAAGACAAAAAATATATTGTAAATTCATCACATTTTGCATAAAAACTTTCCTACCGAAAGATATTTCAAGTTACAGTTGATAAGCGTTCCACACTGTTAACGACCGGTACTGGCAAGTACTTTTGGTCCTCATCAAACTGCGGGCTTTTCCCGTATTGATTTTTACGCAATGGAGTGGAAAATATATTTTGCGTTCTGCTTGTTGTGATTATATGCCCGACGATCCTCTACAATGAACAGCCATTGATTATAAAGGTAGCCAAAATAGCAGTTAACTGATGCCTGCAACGGCGGCCTAGTTAGTGCCAGTGGTTGCGACCCTCAATTTTTAGAAGTTGCTTCATTTATTTTCAACATTAGGAGTTTTGTATAGTTTTGTCTCTGGCTGTATATGCTTTATGTTATCATGAAAAAGAAAAAATCCCCAAAAATTAACAAACAATACAAAAACTGGTAAATGGGAAGCTCATCGATGCACATCGACGGCGACCTATTTAGTGTCGGCGATTTGTGTAGAGGTAATTTAACAACGATGAACAGATTAATACAAAAGCGCCACATGTGTCGCTTTCCAGTAGTGGAGGGAAAATACCGATCATGAACTCATTAAGAAGTATGTGTATTTGCTTTTTAATTTTTCCAAACTTCTAACTTTGATTTAGGGAATAATTGTATTTAATTCTTAAATTTATATCACATCATTTTAATACCATAACGGTAGCCAAATAAATTGTTGCTAACAAAATAAAAAGGTCATTATTTCCCTCTAACAGCTCGTTGGTTGGCAATGTGGCGGGTGTTTGTGAAGCTCTATCATGATCAATGTCATTCACTGCTTACGTAAGGCATGTATAATCGCTGCATCCTACACTGAAGTTCGGATATAGGAACACCACCATACTGACTTTATTTCTAGTGCGTTGCCGACTGCCTCTCAATAATGCCTAATATGCACAGGGCTGCCTCTCAATAATGCCTAATATGCACAGGGCTGCCTCTCAATAATGTCTAATATGCACAGGGCTGCCTCTCAATAATGCCTAATATGCACAGGGCTGCCTCTCAATAATGCCTAATATGCACAGGGCTGCCTCTCAATAATGTCTAATATGCACAGGGCTGCCTCTCAATAATGTCTAATATGCACAGGGCTGCCTCTCAATAATGCCTAATATGCACAGGGCTGCCTCTCAATAATGCCTAATATGCACAGGGCTGCCTCTCAATAATGCCTAATATGCACAGGGCTGCCTCTCAATAATGCCTAATATGCACAGGGCTGCCTCTCAATAATGCCTAATATGCACAGGGCTGCCTCTCAATAATGCCTAATATGCACAGGGCTGCCTCTCAATAATGTCTAATATGCACAGGGCTGCCTCTCAATAATGCCTAATATGCACAGGGCTGCCTCTCAATAATGCCTAATATGCACAGGGCTGCCTCTCAATAATGCCTAATATGCACAGGGCTGCCTCTCAATAATGTCTAATATGCACAGGGCTGCCTCTCAATAATGTCTAATATGCACAGGGCTGCCTCTCAATAATGCCTAATATGCACAGGGCTGCCTCTCAATAATGCCTAATATGCACAGGGCTGCCTCTCAATAATGTCTAATATGCACAGGGCTGCCTCTCAATAATGCCTAATATGCACAGGGCTGCCTCTCAATAATGTCTAATATGCACAGGGCTGCCTCTCAATAATGTCTAATATGCACAGGGCTGCCTCTCAATAATGTCTAATATGCACAGGGCTGCCTCTCAATAATGCCTAATATGCACAGGGCTGCCTCTCAATAATGTCTAATATGCACAGGGCTGCCTCTCAATAATGCCTAATATGCACAGGGCTGCCTCTCAATAATGTCTAATATGCACAGGGCTGCCTCTCAATAATGCCTAATATGCACAGGGCTGCCTCTCAATAATGTCTAATATGCACAGGGCTGCCTCTCAATAATGCCTAATATGCACAGGGCTGCCTCTCAATAATGTCTAATATGCACAGGGCTGCCTCTCAATAATGTCTAATATGCACAGGGCTGCCTCTCAATAATGTCTAATATGCACAGGGCTGCCTCTCAATAATGCCTAATATGCACAGGGCTGCCTCTCAATAATGTCTAATATGCACAGGGCTGCCTCTCAATAATGCCTAATATGCACAGGGCTGCCTCTCAATAATGTCTAATATGCACAGGGCTGCCTCTCAATAATGCCTAATATGCACAGGGCTGCCTCTCAATAATGTCTAATATGCACAGGGCTGCCTCTCAATAATGTCTAATATGCACAGGGCTGCCTCTTAATAATGTCTAATATGCACAGGGCTGCCTCTCAATAATGCCTAATATGCACAGGGCTGCCTCTCAATAATGCCTAATATGCACAGGGCTGCCTCTCAATAATGCCTAATATGCACAGGGCTGCCTCTCAATAATGTCTAATATGCACAGGGCTGCCTCTCAATAATGCCTAATATGCACAGGGCTGCCTCTCAATAATGTCTAATATGCACAGGGCTGCCTATCAATAATGCCTAATATGCACAGGGCTGCCTCTCAATAATGTCTAATATGCACAGGGCTGCCTCTCAATAATGCCTAATATGCACAGGGCTGCCTCTCAATAATGCCTAATATGCACAGGGCTGCCTCTCAATAATGTCTAATATGCACAGGGCTGCCTCTCAATAATGCCTAATATGCACAGGGCTGCCTCTCAATAATGCCTAATATGCACAGGGCTGCCTCTCAATAATGTCTAATATGCACAGGGCTGCCTCTCAATAATGCCTAATATGCACAGGGCTGCCTCTCAATATTGCCTAATATGCACAGGGCTGCCTCTCAATAATGCCTAATATGCACAGGGCTGCCTCTCAATAATGCCTAATATGCACAGGGCTGCCTCTCAATAATGCCTAATATGCACAGGGCTGCCTCTCAATAATGTCTAATATGCACAGGGCTGCCTCTCAATAATGCCTAATATGCACAGGGATGCCTCTCAATAATGTCTAATATGCACAGGGCTGCCTCTCAATAATGCCTAATATGCACAGGGCTGCCTCTCAATAATGCCTAATATGCACAGGGCTGCCTCTCAATAATGTCTAATATGCACAGGGCTGCCTCTCAATAATGCCTAATATGCACAGGGCTGCCTCTCAATAATGCCTAATATGCACAGGGCTGCCTCTCAATAATGTCTAATATGCACAGGGCTGCCTCTCAATAATGCCTAATATGCACAGGGCTGCCTCTCAATAATGCCTAATATGCACAGGGCTGCCTCTCAATAATGTCTAATATGCACAGGGCTGCCTCTCAATAATGCCTAATATGCACAGGGCTGCCTCTCAATAATGCCTAATATGCACAGGGCTGCCTCTCAATAATGTCTAATATGCACAGGGCTGCCTCTCAATAATGCCTAATATGCACAGGGCTTCCTCTCAATAATGTCTAATATGCACAGGGCTGCCTCTCAATAATGCCTAATATGCACAGGGCTGCCTCTCAATAATGCCTAATATGCACAGGGCTGCCTCTCAATAATGTCTAATATGCACAGGGCTGCCTCTCAATAATGCCTAATATGCACAGGGCTGCCTCTCAATAATGCCTAATATGCACAGGGCTGCCTCTCAATAATGTCTAATATGCACAGGGCTGCCTCTCAATAATGCCTAATATGCACAGGGCTGCCTCTCAATAATGTCTAATATGCGCAGGGCTGCCTCTCAATAATGCCTAATATGCACAGGGCTGCCTCTCAATAATGTCTAATATGCACAGGGCTGCCTCTCAATAATGCCTAATATGCACAGGGCTGCCTCTCAATAATGCCTAATATGCACAGGGCTGCCTCTCAATAATGCCTAATATGCACAGGGCTGCCTCTCAATAATGCCTAATATGCACAGGGCTGCCTCTCAATAATGCCTAATATGCACAGGGCTGCCTCTCAATAATGCCTAATATGCACAGGGCTGCCTCTCAATAATGCCTAATATGCACAGGGCTGCCTCTCAATAATGCCTAATATGCACAGGGCTGCCTCTCAATAATGCCTAATATGCACAGGGCTGCCTCTCAATAATGCCTAATATGCACAGGGCTGCCTCTCAATAATGTCTAATATGCACAGGGCTGCCTCTCAATAATGCCTAATATGCACAGGGGTGCCTCTCAATAATGCCTAATATGCACAGGGCTGCCTCTCAATAATGCCTAATATGCACAGGGCTGCCTCTCAATAATGTATAATATGCACAGGGCTGCCTCTCAATAATGCCTAATATGCACAGGGCTGCCTCTCAATAATGCCTAATATGCACAGGGCTGCCTCTCAATAATGTCTAATATGCACAGGGCTGCCTCTCAATAATGCCTAATATGCACAGGGCTGCCTCTCAATAATGTCTAATATGCACAGGGCTGCCTCTCAATAATGCCTAATATGCACAGGGCTGCCTCTCAATAATGTCTAATATGCACAGGGCTGCCTCTCAATAATGTCTAATATGCACAGGGCTGCCTCTCAATAATGCCTAATATGCACAGGGCTGCCTCTCAATAATGTCTAATATGCACAGGGCTGCCTCTCAATAATGCCTAATATGCACAGGGCTGCCTCTCAATAATGTCTAATATGCACAGGGCTGCCTCTCAATAATGTCTAATATGCACAGGGCTGCCTCTCAATAATGCCTAATATGCACAGGGCTGCCTCTCAATAATGTCTAATATGCACAGGGCTGCCTCTCAATAATGCCTAATATGCACAGGGCTGCCTCTCAATAATGTCTAATATGCACAGGGCTGCCTCTCAATAATGCCTAATATGCACAGGGCTGCCTCTCAATAATGTCTAATATGCACAGGGCTGCCTCTCAATAATGCCTAATATGCACAGGGCTGCCTCTCAATAATGCCTAATATGCACAGGGCTGCCTCTCAATAATGTATAATATGCACAGGGCTGCCTCTCAATAATGTCTAATATGCACAGGGCTGCCTCTCAATAATGTCTAATATGCACAGGGCTGCCTCTCAATAATGCCTAATATGCACAGGGGTGCCTCTCAATAATGCCTAATATGCACAGGGCTGCCTCTCAATAATGTCTAATATGCACAGGGCTGCCTCTCAATAATGTCTAATATGCACAGGGCTGCCTCTCAATAATGTCTAATATGCACAGGGCTGCCTCTCAATAATGTCTAATATGCACAGGGCTGCCTCTCAATAATGCCTAATATGCACAGGGCTGCCTCTCAATAATGCCTAATATGCACAGGGCTGCCTCTCAATAATGTCTAATATGCACAGGGCTGCCTCTCAATAATGCCTAATATGCACAGGGCTGCCTCTCAATAATGCCTAATATGCACAGGGCTGCCTCTCAATAATGTCTAATATGCACAGGGCTGCCTCTCAATAATGTCTAATATGCACAGGGCTGCCTCTCAATAATGCCTAATATGCACAGGGCTGCCTCTCAATAATGCCTAATATGCACAGGGCTGCCTCTCAATAATGTCTAATATGCACAGGGCTGCCTCTCAATAATGCCTAATATGCACAGGGCTGCCTCTCAATAATGCCTAATATGCACAGGGCTGCCTCTCAATAATGTCTAATATGCACAGGGCTGCCTCTCAATAATGTCTAATATGCACAGGGCTGCCTCTCAATAATGCCTAATATGCACAGGGCTGCCTCTCAATAATGCCTAATATGCACAGGGCTGCCTCTCAATAATGTATAATATGCACAGGGCTTCCTCTCAATAATGTCTAATATGCACAGGGCTGCCTCTCAATAATGCCTAATATGCACAGGGCTGCCTCTCAATAATGCCTAATATGCACAGGGCTGCCTCTCAATAATGTCTAATATGCACAGGGCTGCCTCTCAATAATGCCTAATATGCACAGGGCTGCCTCTCAATAATGCCTAATATGCACAGGGTTGCCTCTCAATAATGCCTAATATGCACAGGGCTGCCTCTCAATAATGCCTAATATGCACAGGGCTGCCTCTCAATAATGCCTAATATGCACAGGGGTCCTTATTGGCCGCCACTGGCGGATCCAGGGGGGAATCAGGGGCAATTGCCCCCCCCCCCCCCACCCTCACAAGATGTTAGTGATCCACAGTGGGGAGATCCAAGATCCACAGTGGGGAGGAATAGAAGTATGCCTCCCCGCGCGTTCACAATTTATCGTAAAATCGTAAAAATTCCCATTGCAGCAGTCAAAATCCAGCTATCCACAGTCAAAAACCGGAAAATTTCGCGCCGCTTCGCGCCGCTTCGCGGCATGACACAACTTTCGCAATTGGTTATACAAATTTGGAAAATGGGAAAATGAATTACAGTAAGTGTCTGGCAGAGACTCTCATTGGCGGTAATTGCTGGCACTGGCGGATCCAGGGGGCATCAGGGGCAAATTCACCCCATAGGAATCTGGGAGGGGCATTCAATACAAGTATGCCCCCCCCGCGTTCCCTGCACCGAACGTGGAAACAATGATCTTAGGAGAAAACTTCATTATAACGTTTTTTTCTCTCGAGTGATTTAATTTGAAGTTAGTATCACTTTCTTTCAATGATAGACAAAACAGCGCACCTGATGTAATTCAAGCAGCCCCGGTGACACTTAACCCGTATCCCGCTGGGGGGGGGGGGGGGGGGGGGGGACAGAATCTGCCCTCCTCCAGGATTTTCTCAATAACTTGAAAACTATGATAGATATCAACGTTAAACTTTCAGTACCTTATCCCACATCAATGCTACGTCTTCTTACAAAATTCCAATGAAATTAATGCAGTATTGTGGGGGATAATGACGCTTTAATGACGTCATGTCATGCCATTTTTGGTGGAAAAACAATAAATGTTTTAACAATCGTAGAAATGGAGTTTTGAATCAAATTGCAAAGAAAAAATGTTAAAAGAAAAGAAATGACATTCTCTTCAAAATGGCTATCTCAGATATGGAAATTTTGTGTTTTTGACCCCCTAAAATATTTTTTTTCGGAAACAAATCTACATCTTTGTTATGAATTTGAAGTGATTTTCTTAAGCTCGAATACCAAAATAAGGTGACCGGCACAAATCTGCGGAGGGAAAAAATGGGGGTACCTCTTTGCCCCCCCCCCCCCCACGGACAGAGGCTGGTCCGCCAATGTTGGCCGCAATGGTGGGGCCCCATCGTGGTCCGACGGGGCCCCCTTGAGGTCGTGCCCCCCCCCCCCTTACGAAAATCATGTGTGCGCCTGGCATAACATAATAGACAATAGTATTAGGTAGCCTTACTGGAGGTGTTACTGAAAAGACAAGGGAAATTATTCAAAGTGACTAAGGAGAATTAAAAAATAACTCAAGGAAGAAGCCTGTGGCCCTGTATCACTATGGCCAAGGTAACTTAATAACACTTATGGCCACAGCGCCAAGCGCTTGTTGAACCAAAAATAGGTTGACTAAATACCTGCGCCGCGAATGTCATTCGTACATCGCTATTGTATTTCTTATATTTCTTCCTAAGATTAAGATCTACTAAATTTCCATGTTGATGTATAAAATATACATACTCCTGAATTTGTTTTCATAATTGTATTTTGTTTATACAGCAGAATATATTAAAAACAAACAATATAAAGGTTCAATACCACATGTTATTAATAATTTTGTTTTTACTAACCTCCTTCGCTTTTTTAAGGATATAACTTCATTGGGATAAATACGGCAGTACCGCATTGTAAAGTCGTTTATTTTTCCTGCGCGTATGCTACATTTAACTGCGCAATGTCCATTTTTTGTTAGATTTAAAGGGATTATACGGGTTTCCGTTCTGAAAGTAAATGCACTCTTTTGCAGTTGTATGAGCTTTAAACACGTTTAAGACATATAATAGGGACCTCAATGCTCATTTAGTCCATTATTTCAGAAATTATCAGCGTTAAAACTTGGGCGTTTTTCGAGACTAGTATCAGATAACGAGTACTTGATCGGCACTACTGTCCACCACTTTAATCTTAAGATCAATTTGAGAGTTTTTAATTATCTTAAAGTCCTACACTGGATCGCAAAATTTGTATGCAATTCAAAACTGACGGGACTTTGTATTACTACACACTGTTCGTTGAGGTTTTGTGTTTTTGTGGTTTTCTTTTCTCTGACCTTTAGCGTTGATAATTTGGTGGTGGCGTATTCATTTTTTGGCATGAAAATTCATGAAAAATATAGAATTTTATGGGAAAACTAGGTAACTTCTGCTGTCGTTGGAACAAAACAAGTTTATTTTCTTTCAAATATTGCTTATTTTACCGGAAATATGCCATACGTGAGGTGTTTTTATTAGCATAAAAGAGATGACTGGCTCTGCCTCAGCCGGTCCTGCAGAAAATACGCGGTGGCATCGCCGCGCACTTTGGAATGTCCTTACGTGCAGAAGAGGTCATTTCCAGAGAAAAATGTGGCTACCGTGGGACTTCTACCACCTTTATAAGTACGTTTTACTATGTAACTCAATTATTCTGGGAAAAACCCGTATAATCCCTTTAACCCTATTTGTAACAGGCTCCTGGCTACCCCTATTTGTAACAGGGGGGGGGGGGCGGATTCCGCCCCCCCCCCCCCGGAGATCTCGAGATCTACCCGTCCGATTTTCAAAAATGAAACGGTGTTTGGTTCCCCTCAACACGATCTACATTTATAAATAATAAAAAAAATATAAATTTGGGATAGGGGGCAACAGGGGGGCAAAAACTACAAATTTTAGTGGTATTTTTGATCCAACATAGCTTTCATGTTTATCGACCGATTTGAACACAAGTAATAGGAATCGATAGAGATTGAATCGGAAATTGATATATGACGGTGACGTTTGCAAATTCAAAAATCATAGGCGTGTGCAGGTCACTCAATATGGGGGTGAAGTAAATGCGTAATAAAACCATTTTTTATGTTGTTTTTTTGATAAATGAAATAGTATGTGATTGAGACATTATAAAAAACAGTTATAAATCATATTTTTTGCCATAGGCGGTACCAGGTTAGTGAAAAAGGGGGGTAAAATTGGGAAAAATATTAACCGCAGATAAGTTGCTACCCAGCACTATAAATATGTTACTGATCATAGATAGTTCCTTTTTGCATGTTGTACTTCATCATAGGCGTATCCAGGATCCAAACTAGGGCGGCGCAAGACCTTTTGATAAGTATATTATCCGCTATTATGATACTAACTAGTCAACAGTGACTATTTCACTTACAACTTCAATTAACATTGCTTACCCCCTTTTTACCCTACCTGGACTCGTCTATTATCTTATAATCGTTCGTAGAGTAGCCTGTGGTGCGTGTTTCATTCGAAAACTGCAGTATGTTATGTCATTGTACGCCCATGCCACTTAGTTTCCTTGCAATAATATGACCCCCTTTCTTCCATTCCTGAGCGCGCCTCTGCAAAAAAATGACTTTATTCCCTTTTCTGGTCTCATATGTGCATATATTATTATAAGCTAAACGTATATTGCGCCGTTATCGCTGGCATATCGTCATCACCATGCCAGTCACCCCCTTTTCATGTTCCTGAACACGCCCCTGAAACTCTATATGTAATAAATTATGCAAATAATGGAAGCAGAAGCTATTTTTTACATCTTGATAGCTATAAATTCCCCTTACATTGCTCTATTTGCTTCCCGCCAAGCATTGAATACTTCCTGGAAACCCCCCCTTTTCAAGCCCCTGAAACCACCTCTGCCATGCAATTTTGTATGATATTTCATTAACATCATCTAATTTGCACTTGTTGCAATCACGGTAAGCCGATGTAACTCCTTCATACTTGATGCAGTTAGGAAGAAACCGTGAAGATCGCATTTCCGTATTTTCGCCAAATGTCGCCTCCGAACCCACCCAAAACTGTGCCCTGGAACCGCCTCTGTTCAAGTTAAGAACTCAAAATTTTGACTCCAAATGCGGAGTTCAATTCTATGAAAAATCCCAAAATTTCATGGGCCTGCTCCCAGCCGTTCTGGAGATATCTGCGAAAAACATGAGGGGGGGCGGAATCCGCCCCCCCCCCTGTTACAAATAGGGTTAAGGGGAAGCAACTCAGCGCAGTGGTAGGATACTTGCCTTCTGTGCCGTAGACCATTTTCTATAAATACTAGCTACTTTTTGACGCAGATAGATAACTGCAGATAACGCTCATATCCACACAGGATATGATAATAAAACTTACTTGAGGTTGAGACAGTAACACAGATTCTATTGTAGTGATTGTACAATATTTAGTATTTCTAATCTGTGTAAAAAGTTGACATGCAGTTTTGTTAGGTAGTGGGTGTCATTATGCACTTGCAGTCAATATATCATATGCTAAAGCCTAAAACATTCCTGAATCCTGACCGATGTCAAGGACAATTAGGGGAAGTTAGGGGAGTCATACGCCCCTACAACTTTCGCCAGATAAAATTGATTTCTTCCTATGTATGTATGTATGTAATATGTATTATGCTGCAAATTAATATGAAATGATTGAGGTCACATTCTTCCATCCTGTTTTCAATGTACTACTGCTTTTGATCTTGCGTGCGGCATCCACTACTTTGCTTTGTAAATGTATTTGGTTCCTTTTTTCACAATTACACTGTCTTTCTTGGAAACTGTACATGTGTGTTTTATGAATTATGATGTTAAACAAACTTATTTTTGCCAGTGTGTATCAATATAAGTATAAAAATGTGCAAATCGGTCAATTTTTGGACATTTTTGGCTTTAACCTAAATCGGTCGGTACTTGGTCAACCAAAATAACTCCCATTCGGTATCGGTTTGGTATCGGTCAGGATTGTTTTGGAAAATGACATCACTACTCGCCACTGACTTGTGATGTGTCACGACCCTGACCTCTGTTGTGGCGACCTCTGCTGTGACATTAACCTGACCTCTGCAGTATCACGACCCCGACCTCTGCTGTGACATTAACCTGACCTCTGCTGTGTCTCGACCCTGACCTCCGCAGTGACATTAACCTGACCTCTGCAGTATCTCGACCCTGACCTCAACATGACACGATCCTGATCTCTGCAGTGGCTCGACCCTGACCTCTGCTGTGACATTAACCTGACCTCTGCAGTGTCTCGACCCTGACCTCTGCAGTGACATTAACCTGACCTCTGCTGTGACATTAACCTGACCTCTGCAGTGTCTCGACCCTGACCTATGCTGTGACATTAACCTGACCTCTGCTGTGACATTAACCTGACCTCTGCAGTATCTCGACCCTGACCTCAACATGACACGATCCTGATCTCTGCAGTGGCTCGACCCTGACCTCTGCTGGGACATTAGCCTGATCTCAGCAGTGTCACGACCCTGACCTCAGCTGTGACATTACCAGGACCTCTGCTGTGACATTAACCTGACCTCTGCAGTGTCTCGATCCCGACCACAGCATGACACGATCCTGACCTCTGCAGTCACGACCCTGACCTCTGTTGTGACATTAACCTGACCTCTGCTGTGACATTAACCTGCCATCAGCAGTGTCACGACCCTGACCTCAGCTGTGACATTAACCTGACCTCTGCAATGTCTCGACCCCGACCACAGCATGACACGATCCTGACCTCTGCAGTCACGACCCTGACCTCTGCGGTGACATTAACCTGACATCTGCAGTGTCTCGACCCCGACCACAGCATGACACGATCCTGATCTCTGCAGTCTCGACCCCGACCTCTGTTGTGACATTAACCTGACCTCTGCTGTGACATTAACCTGCCATCAGCAGTGTCACGACCCTGACCTCAGCTGTGACATTAACCTGACCTCTGCAATGTCTCGACCCCGACCACAGCATGACATGATCCTGACCTCTGCAGTCACGACCCTGACCTCTGCGGTGACATTAACCTGACATCTGCAGTGTCTCGACCCCGACCTCAGCTGTGACATTGACCTGACCTCTGCTGTGACATTAACCTGACCTCAGCAGTGTCACGGTACCCTGACCTGAGCCCACGTGACTGACCTCCGCCGCGTCACAATCCTAACCTCGGCAGTGTCGCGACCCTGACCTCACTTCATGATGACTGACCTCTGCCGTGTCACGATCCTGACCTCGGCAGTGTCGCGACCCTGACCTCACTTCACGATGACTGACCTCTGCCGTGTCGGCGTTACTACCGGTACTGCGCTGGGTTGATGACCGGGACTGTTGAACATCCTGCACCTCCTGCCGGCGATGTCGTGACCCCCTCCGAGACTTGGCATCCTGGAACAGAACACCTGGTCTTCAACTGGGGACGGCCACTGCCGACTTCCCATCCAGGAAGCACTCAGCCGGGTTATCAAATGTAGACATTGACTGCGCTGTTCCGGCAATGCTGCCTAATGTGATGCACCGTACAGCAGAAATGTGTCGCAGTTCGATTCATGTATTCTGTTGATTGCTATCGTGCATAAATCGAGCAGCGTCATTTCCTGTTGCCACTTTATACTGCGCAATTGGTTGAGATAGTATTCGGGGACATTGAGGTAGTGTCGCCGTGGTCATTTCTACGCCCCGCCCCGTCTGAAAATTTCTTACAGGCTTGTATTTCCTCCAAGTCCAGTTTAGTGTTCAGGGGCTGCGCCACGGGGGGGGGGGGGCGCAGGGGACGCGTCCCACCTATCATCAGATAGCGGGGTACAGTACCCCCTATCTCAGCAACCTTTCGCTGGAAAAAAAATGCTCTCCGTGTATATAATTTCCTTCATGTGTCGCCAATGTTTTCCATGTTGAAGCTCAATCAAATTTGGTGACATTGCATACCTACAAAGACGATCCTCAGATCATGGACTACTCTGCCATGCTAACAATTATGCTTTTTCAATCTAACATGTGGATGGTGTGTACCGTGTGGTTGACCGATAATGGTCGCAACATAAGGCTTTGGATGGAAAGTATGGCCTAAAAACTCGAACACCTGAATTTTGACCTTTGACCTGACTGTGACTATTTTAACCTGACCTGTCCTTATTTTAACAATTTCGCGAATGCTTTAGATGCGGCTCATTAAGAGCTTTCGAGTGCCTCTTTGCGCGTATCGCTGCGGTTATTGGTTCGGAAGATAACGAGGGGAGCAGAATTTGCCCCCCCCCCCCAGCGGGGCCTGTTCGGCTGAATACTCCAGTGGGTTAATGAAGCACTAAGACTGAATGTTTCGAGGCCCTAAAACATTCATCTGCAATCATGCCAGGTTAAATGCCAGGCATCAACATCACTTGGCATTCAGTAACCGTGTTCAAGAAAACATGTGTACGGTGTGTACAGTGTGTTTCACCCTATTATCGCACAAAGTGCTCTCAAAGATATAATGCATCTCCCGCATAAGCAAAAGTGAAATTGT
>JAXIVJ010007906.1:0-58184 GCA_036785665.1 Chirona hameri
CGTGACAGACCGTTGTCTCTGCGTGACAGGCGGTGTCACGCCGGCCGGCGGCGGCCCGGAGGCGGCCAGCGGCAGCCGGCGGACGGACCCCGTTAGCGCGACACTCCTCCCAGTCTCGGCCATTGTCAGCCGCCCCCGCCCCCGCCCCCGCCCGCCACCCGCCGCCCACCCTCCGCCGCCCGCCGCCGCCTGTCCGCCTCTCCGCCTCTCCGCCGCCTGATGAATCCATCTGCAGCTAATTGCCAGTGGCGCGAGACGCTAATACCCGGCTGCGTGTCGGCCGGCCGCGCCCTGCGCCAGATCTGACGCGTCGCGCCGCACTTCGTCGCACCGTGCCGCGCCACCTTAGCCGCCGCCTTCGCCGCCGCCGCGCGACGCGCCGAGTTAAATGGCCCGCCGCCGAGCTCACAAAACCGGCGCGTTTTTGTTTTCATCTCGGCGGTGGTTTTTCGTGGCCGTTTCCGGCCGGCCCAGGTGCCGTGACCCGCCGCCGCCTTTGTTTTGGCGTCGCGGCAGGAAATCTGCCATCAGCCACCACCGCCGCCGCCACCACCGCCGCCGCCACCGAGGAGCGCTCGAGAAGGTCACAAAGAGATGCGCGCAGACGGCGGGCCGAACGAGTCACAGGCATGAGGGCTGGGATGGGATTTAGATAAGACCCATGCAATGTGCATTTGCACCAGAAACTGAGTTAGTGGCAGAAAACTGAGGACGTTGGGATACAGTAAAACTTACGGTTTTATCCCGATGTCCGATTGGTGTGTTGTACGAACATGGTTGCAGCTGAACGTGGCATTAAGTTACGCATCTTTACGCATCTAAGTAACCACAATGTCTGCATAAAATGTCAAAAAGGCCGATTTTGCTTCACCGTCATCTTCGCATTCTTGCCCTTTGTATTCCTAAATTAAAGCAGAGATCCTCAGAAATCGCAACCCTGAAGAACCCCATTACACCACCCGTTCCGGCTGTTGCAGTCGGGTGAAAAACGTTGCCTCAGGAGCCAGGCACCCGTGATTCGTAAAACATGGTTTTCCACGGCAAATCGAACCAAGGCTATTCACCGCTAATGAATCGCGGTCGTGAGTATTTGGGTCATGTTTTGCGACTGTCTCGTCAAAGTGGGCGTCTTTTTGCGTCCTTTGTCGTAACTGTTGTATCCGCTGGGTGAGCAGTGGAGGATATCTCCCCCAGTTCAGCAGTGGAGGATATCTCCCCAGCTCAGCAGTGGAGGATATCTCCCCGGCTCAGCAGTGGAGGATATCTCCCCCGGCTCAGCAGTGGAGGATATCTCCCCCGGCTCAGCAGTGGAGGATATCTCCCCCGGCTCAGCAGTGGAGGATATCTCTCCCCAGCTCAGCAGTGGAGGATATCTCCCCCCACCCCCGGCTCAGCAGTGGAGGATATCTCCCCCCCCCCTCGGTTCAGCAGTGGAGGATATCTCCCCCGGCTCAGCAGTGGATGAAATCTCCCTCCAGCTCAGCAGTGGAGGATATCTCCCCCCAGCTCAGCAGTGGAGGATATCTCCCCGGCTCAGCAGTGGAGGATATCTCCCCCGGTTCAGCAGTGTAGGATATCTCCCCAGTTCAGCAGTGGATGATATCTCCCCGGCTCAGCAGTGGAGGATATCTCCCCCAGCTCAGCAGTGGAGGATATCTCCCCCGGTTCAGTAGTGGAGGATATCTCCCCCGGCTCAGCAGTGGATGATATCTCCCCCAGCTCAACAGTGGAGGATATCTCCCCCGGCTCAGCAGTGGAGGATATCTCCCCCGGCTCAGCAGTGGATGATATCTCCCCCCCCCCCCCCCGGCTCAGCAGTGGAGGATATCTCCCCCGGCTCAGCAGTGGATGATATCTCCCCCCAGCTCAGCAGTGGAGGATATCTCCCCCGGCTCAGCAGTGGAGGATATCTCCCCCGGCTCAGCAGTGGATGATATCTCCCCCCCCCCCGGCTCAGCAGTGGAGGATATCTCCCCACCCCCCGGCTCAGCAGTGAAGGATATCTCCCCCCCCCCCCGGTTCAGCAGTGGAGGATATCTCCCCCGGCTCAGCAGTGGATGATATCTCCCCCCCCCCCCCCCCCCCAGCTCAGCAGTGGAGGATATCTCCCCGGCTCAGCAGTGGAGGATATCTCCCCCGGTACAGCAGTGGGGGATATCTCCCCAATTCAGCAGTGGATGGTATCTCCCCGGCTCAGCAGTGGAGGATATCTCCCCCGGCTCAACAGTGGAGGATATCTCCCCGGCTCAGCAGAGGAGGATATCTCCCCGGCTCAGCAGTGGAGGATATCTCCCCCGGCTCAGCAGTGGGGGATATCTCCCCCAGCTCAGCAGTGGAGGATATCTCCCCCGGTTTAGCAGTGGAGGATATCTCCCCCAGCTCAGCAGTGGAGGATATCTCCCTCCGGATCAGCAGTGGAGGATATCTCCCTCCGGATCAGCAGTGGAGGATATCTCCCCCAGCTCAGCAGTGGAGGATATCTCCCCGGCTCAGCAGTGGAGGATATCTCCCCCCCCGGCTCAGCAGTGGAGGATATCTCCCCGGATCAGCAGTGGAGGATGTCTCCCCCAGCTCAGAAGTGGAGGATATCTCCCCCCAGCTCAGCAGTGGAGGATATCTCCCCCAGCTCAGCAGTGGAGGATATCTCCCTCCGGATCAGCAGTGGAGGATATCTCCCTCCGGTTCAGCAGTGGAAGATATCTCCCCGGCTCAGCAGTGGAGGATATCTCTCCCCCCCCCCCGGCTCAGCAGTGGAGGATATCTCCCCCCCCCCTGTTTCAGCTGTGGAGGATATCTCCCCCCCCCCCCCCCGGCTCAGCAGTGGAGGATATCTCCCCGGCTCAGCAGTGGAGGATATCTCCCCGGCTCAGCAGTGGAGGATATCTCCCCCAGTTCAGCAGTGGATGATATCTCTCCCCAGGTTCAGCAGTGGAGGATATGTCCCCGGATCAGCAGTGGAGGATATCTCCCCCGATTCAGCAGTGGAGGATATCTCCCCGACTCGGCAGTGGAGGATATCTCCCCCCCCCCCCGGCTCAGCAGTGGAGGATATCTCCCCCGGCTCAGCAGTGGAGGATATCTCCCCCGGCTCAGCAGTAGAGGATATCTCCCACGGATCAGCAGTGGAGGATATCTCCCCCGGCTCAGCAGTGGAGGATATCTCCCCGGCTCAGCAGTAGAGGATATCTCCCACGGATCAGCAGTGGAGGATATCTCCCCCGGCTCGGCAGTGGAGGATGTCTCCCTGCCGTGATGACTGGGCCGGCTGCTCGCGCCCGACTGGCCGCGGTCGCCGTGTTTTCGTCATCAGCGCTGCAGTGTGGCGCCGTGCCCTTCAAAGGCACGACCTCAGCCGGCTGGAACGTCTGCGGATCTATCTCCGTCGAGCGTGAGTAATGGCTTCCTCTGCTCCGGTCTGTGAGCTCAGCCGCCCGCCGCCCGCCGCCCGCCGCCCGCCGCCCGCCGCCTTCAACCAACAGACTGAACACTGAACAGGCACTGAGCGCTTAGATGAACTTTATTGCAATCGTGTAACTACGGTTATGGCGCTCGCCGGTCCTGTGGACATTGTACGTAGTACGTACTGCATATGCAATCTCGCATATGTCACTGTCGATGTCTTATTCCTGCATGTTTTGTGCAATTTTAAGCCTAAAACTGGGATCCAGGAAACTTTGCACGAGACGTTAATTTGGATTGTTTTCTTGGATCGTATGTTGTGATTACCATCTTCTTGTTTAAAGAAAACTAAAATACATTATATAGCTTTTGTATTGGTAAATACATCGCCGATATTAGTTTTTTGCTGAGTCATCGTATTGTAAGGCATTCAAATCTCGAGGTGAAAGTTCAAGTATAGTTGTCTTCTTTTTGAATAAGTCTTCTGCAGCCTTTTCTAGTTTGTTGATCCAATACATTTTTTTGGTCACAGTGTTTACATTTTTTAATCCGTTAACATAGTCTTTGGCTTCGTTTTCGATTGTATCAACATCATCATCTAACCAATCCGTCAGATTAAAATAAGGCCTTTCCATTGCCATCGACTCTGTCTTGCTAAACACACAGGAAATAATATCTAGGACTCTACCGCTTATAAATATTTATATCTCGAATTTTCAGACAAATTATTGCACTCGGCCTAATTTGCAATAATTTGTCTGAAAAGTCTCGATATAAATATTTATTTTCGGGGTATCGTCCAAGAACGTATATTCGGTGGTAGGGGTAGCTGTCACAAACAATGCACTGCTTATTTACTTTCAATAAACATTGCAATGTCAACAGTGAAAACAGTTGTCAGCAGTCAGCAGTCAGCAGTCAGCAGTCAGCAGTCAGCAGTCAGCAGTCAGCAGTCAGCAGTCAGCAGTCAGCAGTCAGCAGTCAGCAGTCAGCAGTCAGCAGTCAGCAGTCAGCAGTCAGCAGTCAGCAGTCAGCAGTCAGCAGTCAGCAGTCAGCAGTCAATAGTCAGCAGTCAATAGTCAGCAGTCAGCAGTCGGCAGTCGGCAGTCGGCAGTCGGCAGTCGGCAGTCGGCAGTCGGCAGTCGGCAGTCGGCAGTCGGCAGTCGGCAGTCGGCAGTCGGCAGTCGGCAGTCGGCAGTCGGCAGTCGGCAGTCGGCAGTCGGCAGTCGGCAGTCGGCAGTCGGCAGTCGGCAGTCGGCAGTCGGCAGTCGGCAGTCGGCAGTCGGCAGTCGGCAGTCGGCAGTCGGCAGTCGGCAGTCGGCAGTCGGCAGTCGGCAGTCGGCAGTCGGCAGTCGGCAGTCGGCAGTCGGCAGTCGGCAGTCGGCAGTCGGCAGTCGGCAGTCGGCAGTCGGCAGTCGGCAGTCGGCAGTCGGCAGTCGGCAGTCGGCAGTCGGCAGTCGGCAGTCGGCAGTCGGCAGTCGGCAGTCGGCAGTCGGCAGTCGGCAGTCGGCAGTCGGCAGTCGGCAGTCGGCAGTCGGCAGTCGGCAGTCGGCAGTCGGCAGTCGGCAGTCGGCAGTCGGCAGTCGGCAGTCGGCAGTCGGCAGTCGGCAGTCGGCAGTCGGCAGTCGGCAGTCGGCAGTCGGCAGTCGGCAGTCGGCAGTCGGCAGTCGGCAGTCGGCAGTCGGCAGTCGGCAGTCGGCAGTCGGCAGTCGGCAGTCGGCAGTCGGCAGTCGGCAGTCGGCAGTCGGCAGTCGGCAGTCGGCAGTCGGCAGTCGGCAGTCGGCAGTCGGCAGTCGGCAGTCGGCAGTCGGCAGTCGGCAGTCGGCAGTCGGCAGTCGGCAGTCGGCAGTCGGCAGTCGGCAGTCGGCAGTCGGCAGTCGGCAGTCGGCAGTCGGCAGTCGGCAGTCGGCAGTCGGCAGTCGGCAGTCGGCAGTCGGCAGTCGGCAGTCGGCAGTCGGCAGTCGGCAGTCGGCAGTCGGCAGTCGGCAGTCGGCAGTCGGCAGTCGGCAGTCGGCAGTCGGCAGTCGGCAGTCGGCAGTCGGCAGTCGGCAGTCGGCAGTCGGCAGTCGGCAGTCGGCAGTCGGCAGTCGGCAGTCGGCAGTCGGCAGTCGGCAGTCGGCAGTCGGCAGTCGGCAGTCGGCAGTCGGCAGTCGGCAGTCGGCAGTCGGCAGTCGGCAGTCGGCAGTCGGCAGTCGGCAGTCGGCAGTCGGCAGTCGGCAGTCGGCAGTCGGCAGTCGGCAGTCGGCAGTCGGCAGTCGGCAGTCGGCAGTCGGCAGTCGGCAGTCGGCAGTCGGCAGTCGGCAGTCGGCAGTCGGCAGTCGGCAGTCGGCAGTCGGCAGTCGGCAGTCGGCAGTCGGCAGTCGGCAGTCGGCAGTCGGCAGTCGGCAGTCGGCAGTCGGCAGTCGGCAGTCGGCAGTCGGCAGTCGGCAGTCGGCAGTCGGCAGTCGGCAGTCGGCAGTCGGCAGTCGGCAGTCGGCAGTCGGCAGTCGGCAGTCGGCAGTCGGCAGTCGGCAGTCGGCAGTCGGCAGTCGGCAGTCGGCAGTCGGCAGTCGGCAGTCGGCAGTCGGCAGTCGGCAGTCGGCAGTCGGCAGTCGGCAGTCGGCAGTCGGCAGTCGGCAGTCGGCAGTCGGCAGTCGGCAGTCGGCAGTCGGCAGTCGGCAGTCGGCAGTCGGCAGTCGGCAGTCGGCAGTCGGCAGTCGGCAGTCGGCAGTCGGCAGTCGGCAGTCGGCAGTCGGCAGTCGGCAGTCGGCAGTCGGCAGTCGGCAGTCGGCAGTCGGCAGTCGGCAGTCGGCAGTCGGCAGTCGGCAGTCGGCAGTCGGCAGTCGGCAGTCGGCAGTCGGCAGTCGGCAGTCGGCAGTCGGCAGTCGGCAGTCGGCAGTCGGCAGTCGGCAGTCGGCAGTCGGCAGTCGGCAGTCGGCAGTCGGCAGTCGGCAGTCGGCAGTCGGCAGTCGGCAGTCGGCAGTCGGCAGTCGGCAGTCGGCAGTCGGCAGTCGGCAGTCGGCAGTCGGCAGTCGGCAGTCGGCAGTCGGCAGTCGGCAGTCGGCAGTCGGCAGTCGGCAGTCGGCAGTCGGCAGTCGGCAGTCGGCAGTCGGCAGTCGGCAGTCGGCAGTCGGCAGTCGGCAGTCGGCAGTCGGCAGTCGGCAGTCGGCAGTCGGCAGTCGGCAGTCGGCAGTCGGCAGTCGGCAGTCGGCAGTCGGCAGTCGGCAGTCGGCAGTCGGCAGTCGGCAGTCGGCAGTCGGCAGTCGGCAGTCGGCAGTCGGCAGTCGGCAGTCGGCAGTCGGCAGTCGGCAGTCGGCAGTCGGCAGTCGGCAGTCGGCAGTCGGCAGTCGGCAGTCGGCAGTCGGCAGTCGGCAGTCGGCAGTCGGCAGTCGGCAGTCGGCAGTCGGCAGTCGGCAGTCGGCAGTCGGCAGTCGGCAGTCGGCAGTCGGCAGTCGGCAGTCGGCAGTCGGCAGTCGGCAGTCGGCAGTCGGCAGTCGGCAGTCGGCAGTCGGCAGTCGGCAGTCGGCAGTCGGCAGTCGGCAGTCGGCAGTCGGCAGTCGGCAGTCGGCAGTCGGCAGTCGGCAGTCGGCAGTCGGCAGTCGGCAGTCGGCAGTCGGCAGTCGGCAGTCGGCAGTCGGCAGTCGGCAGTCGGCAGTCGGCAGTCGGCAGTCGGCAGTCGGCAGTCGGCAGTCGGCAGTCGGCAGTCGGCAGTCGGCAGTCGGCAGTCGGCAGTCGGCAGTCGGCAGTCGGCAGTCGGCAGTCGGCAGTCGGCAGTCGGCAGTCGGCAGTCGGCAGTCGGCAGTCGGCAGTCGGCAGTCGGCAGTCGGCAGTCGGCAGTCGGCAGTCGGCAGTCGGCAGTCGGCAGTCGGCAGTCGGCAGTCGGCAGTCGGCAGTCGGCAGTCGGCAGTCGGCAGTCGGCAGTCGGCAGTCGGCAGTCGGCAGTCGGCAGTCGGCAGTCGGCAGTCGGCAGTCGGCAGTCGGCAGTCGGCAGTCGGCAGTCGGCAGTCGGCAGTCGGCAGTCGGCAGTCGGCAGTCGGCAGTCGGCAGTCGGCAGTCGGCAGTCGGCAGTCGGCAGTCGGCAGTCGGCAGTCGGCAGTCGGCAGTCGGCAGTCGGCAGTCGGCAGTCGGCAGTCGGCAGTCGGCAGTCGGCAGTCGGCAGTCGGCAGTCGGCAGTCGGCAGTCGGCAGTCGGCAGTCGGCAGTCGGCAGTCGGCAGTCGGCAGTCGGCAGTCGGCAGTCGGCAGTCGGCAGTCGGCAGTCGGCAGTCGGCAGTCGGCAGTCGGCAGTCGGCAGTCGGCAGTCGGCAGTCGGCAGTCGGCAGTCGGCAGTCGGCAGTCGGCAGTCGGCAGTCGGCAGTCGGCAGTCGGCAGTCGGCAGTCGGCAGTCGGCAGTCGGCAGTCGGCAGTCGGCAGTCGGCAGTCGGCAGTCGGCAGTCGGCAGTCGGCAGTCGGCAGTCGGCAGTCGGCAGTCGGCAGTCGGCAGTCGGCAGTCGGCAGTCGGCAGTCGGCAGTCGGCAGTCGGCAGTCGGCAGTCGGCAGTCGGCAGTCGGCAGTCGGCAGTCGGCAGTCGGCAGTCGGCAGTCAGCAGTAAGCAGTCAGCAGTCAGCACTTAGCAGTAAGCAGTCAGCAGTCAACAGCCGGGAGTCATCAGCCGAAACTGAACAACCATCTGCCGGCTTGCATTCGACTTTATTTCACATCCGGGTCCTTGCAGTGCATAACTGTGCTCTGCTCAGCCACTCAAGGACATCACTTTCCCAACCTACTGAAATGTTTCATTCCAAGGCATCTTCGTCTGCATCGTAAACCCTCGACTCCGCCCAACACAATATTGCAATCCATCGGGCTCCACTCGGCCAAAACAGAGGACATCCGTGAATGCTGCCCCCCTCATCACTCCCTGCGTGGGGTGACCGCTGGATGGCGGGTGACAGACCAGCTGGTCCCGTATCTGGCTGGCGCCCATCCAGCCATTCAGCGGGCCGCCGGAGCCTCTCGCCCCAAATGGCGACTTTCCGGGTTGGAGCCGAGCCGGCAGCCGAGATGGCCGGCCGATTAGACGGCTTGTTTTCGACCGACAGCCGGACCCGCTCCGAGCGCGCCTGGTCTCCACGCCAGGAAAGTGAGGCGCACCACATTTTTCTGCATCCTTGAGGAATCGGCCGGTCGGCGCGCCTCTTGTAAGTGCATTGTTAATCGCGCTTCGGCAAAGTCGCCGGCAAAAATCCCTATCTAGAGCGGCGTCGCGGCCGAAAAGAATCGCCGGAACAATGGCGGCGCAGTGCGGCGTGGAGTGGCGCCTGTCAGCTGTTCGGCCGGGCCACGGGAGACGACACCGGCGCGGCTGAAACCCGAGACGCTGACGGTCTGAGTCTGAGTCTGAAGCTGAGTCTTAGTCTGAGTCTGAGTCTGAAGCTGAGTCTTAGTCTTAGTCTGAGTATGAGTCTGAAGCTGAGTCTTAGTCTTAGTCTGAGTCTGAGTCTGAAGCTGAGTCTTAGTCTGAGTCTGAGTCTGAAGCTGAGTCTTAGTCTTAGTCTGAGTCTGAGTCTGAAGCTGAGTCTTAGTCTTAGTCTGAGTCTGAAGCTGAGCCTTAGTCTTAGTCTGAGTCTGAGTCTGAGTCTGAAGCTGAGCCTTAGTCTTAGTCTGAGTCTGAGTCTGAGTCTGAAGCTGAGTCTTAGTCTGAGTCTGAGTCTGAAGCTGAGTCTTAGTCTTAGTCTGAGTCTGAGTCTGAAGCTGAGTCTTAGTCTGAGTCTGAGTCTGAAGCTGAGTCTTAGTCTTAGTCTGAGTCTGAGTCTGAAGCTGAGTCTTAGTCTGAGTCTGAGTCTGAAGCTGAGTCTTAGTCTTAGTCTGAGTCTGAGTCTGAAGCTGAGTCTTAGTCTTAGTCTGAGTCTGAAGCTGAGTCTTAGTCTTAGTCTGAGTCTGAAGCTGAGTCTTAGTCTTAGTCTGAGTCTGAGTCTGAAGCTGAGTCTTAGTCTGAGTCTTAGTATGTAGGCTGAGACTGAGTCTTAGTCTGAGTCTGAGTCTGAAGCTGAGTCTTAGTCTGAGTCCATGCTTGAGTCTGAGGCTGAGCCGGAGTCGGAGTCGGAGTCGGAGTCGGAGTCGGAGTCGGAGTTGGTTCTGTCACTGGCGGATCCAGCCTCTTTTCGTGGGACAGAGTTCGTCACGGGCCGGGCTGGCCATATGGGCCATGGGCCGGGCTTGGGCTGGGCCTCAACTTTAAGGAAATCACCGGGCTCTGGACGGGCCTGGGCTGAGCATGTTGAAGTAATGCGTGCAAGCTCAGGTCAGAGCTTAAACATATCTTAACCAGCAGTTCACTTCCACAGCAACACACTGTTGCTGTGGCTGTGGCTTTTTGTTTATTTAGCATGGTTGGTTCATTGTTTCACATTTATAATATACAAGTAAATATCCTATGATAGTTATTGCAAATTTTGTGAAAATAATTATATACTTAATCTGAACGGGCCGGACCGGGCCTGGGCCTCAAATTTATGAATTTGACCGGGCCTGGTCCGGGCCTGGGCTTGGTGTTCATGGGCCCAGGCCGGGCCGGGCTGGGGGTTGGTGAGCCCGTGACGAACACTGCCGTGGGGGCATCTTTTTGTGGCAAAAAATGTATCCCCATTTTTTTCTCCGCGGATTTCGGCCGGTTACCTTATTTTGGTATTCGAGCTTAAGAAATTCACTTTTCAAATTGACAAAAATTGATTTTGTGGAAATTTCGGAAAAAATCATTTTATTTTTATTTGTGGGGGGGTTCAAAAACCCGAAATTTTGATAATCTGAGAAAACTATTTTGAAGAGAATGTCATTTGCTTTCTTCTGACGATTTGTATTTGCAATTTGCTTCAAAACTCTATTTTCTACGATTTTTCAAACATTTATAGTTTTTTCACCAAAAATGGCATGACATGACGTCATTTTTTATGTCATTATCTCCCAAAATGCTACATCTATTTCATTAAAATTTTGTGAAAAGACGTAAAATTGATGCAGCATCAGGAACTAAAAGTTTCACTTCAATGTCTATCATAGTATTCAAGTTATTGAGAAAATCAGGGACAAGGGCATATTTTGTCCCCCCCCCCCCCCCAGCGGCGCGCGGGCTAATTATCACTTCTTACAGCCAATGCAGGAACGTGCGGGGGAACGTGCGTGCGTGCGTGCGTGTGTGCTAACCCGCGCGGCGTTGGGGTCACCAGCCGAACGCGCGGCGCTGCGGGGGGGGATGTTACCTCCCTCGTATCTTCCGAACCAATGACAGCAGCGAGACGCACAAGACGGCGATCGAAAGCTCTTAATGAGACAAATCTAACGCATACCCGAAATTCTTAAAACAAGGTCACATGTCAGGTCACGGTCAGGTAAAATGTCAAAATTGAGTTATTTGGGTTTTCGGGACATACTTTCCATCCAAAGCCTTGGATTGCAATTATTATCGCACAAAGTGCTCTCAAATGTAGAACGCATCTCCCGCATAAGCAAAAGTGAAATTGTAAGCAAAGGTCAAGATCAAGGTCAGGTCACAAAAGGTCACAGGTCTACGAAAGCCATGCGACACATGTTGTATGGGTTATTTTGCACATATAATTAGATAGCAGCCATTTTCACAACTTGACCCCATATAATTGCCCTCAGGTCAAGGTCAGGTCACAATAAGGACAAACATTGAAATTGATTAATATAAATAAAAGGCATGTTTCTAGACCAGCTTTGTCTCAGAAATACAGCGGTGTAATTTATTTGACTGTATATCTGGTCAATAAAAACACACAAAAACGTAACTTAAAAAAAGACGTCATGAGTTACTTATACTTAGGCAGCCATAAATCAGTCAAAAATAAAGATATTGCTTTGACATGTGGTTTGGGCATCGTCCATACTTAGTTCTCTAATATATCTTCCGGTTTTTAAAATATCTTTAAAACGAAAATAATTTTGTGGAAATTCTTCCGAGAAAAGAAAATCAGTTTTGTGAGTTTTTGGCAGTGGCGGCTCGTCATATAAGGCAACTGAGGCCGGGCCTCACCTATTATCTAGGAAGAATGTGCTTTGAAATATGCATTGCTTGCCATAGAAAAAAAGATGTGTGAGTGATTCCCATTCTGCACATCGCAGTGCATTTTATTATGGCATATCACCGATATTATCCGGGTCTTCTATCTACCCGCCAGCCACCGGTCCGTACCTACGTTTACCATACTACAGCAAACCACTACGAGCCGACTGAGGCCTGGCCGGCCTGCCGCCTCACCGCCTCCGTCCGTTCAGCCCAGCTACTGAGGCACCAGCGGGCGAACGCCGCTCAACCGACGCTGCCGCGCTGTGCCGACCAATGGTAGCCATCTGAGGCCCGGATGCTTTGGGCCTCAAAGCGATTATTCGGCTCCTAGGAGTCGGTAATTAAAGTTCATGAACGAGGGAACATGTTGATCTATCGATCTGGCCACATTTGTGTTTGAAAACTATCATCTATTATCAACATTATGATATTTTACTATCGCATCGCAGTCAGCTAGCGTCGGCGGCGGTCAGACCGCGTGGGCGGCCGAGAAGAGCAGCAACTTTCGAATCCCCTGCAACCGTATGACGATGTTTTCCATCGAACTGCGGTGTTCTTTAGATTAGTGAATATTCATCACTATAATGATATTTCACTATACATTCTTCAATATTACGTGAGATATAACTAATTTTGCCGTTATAGTTCGTTACGGGTAGGTGATGCTTAGAGCCCTTCATGGGACACATTTTCAGCCCCCATCCCGTTCCTGCCCATTCAGCCAGACCCAAACCCGTTCCAATCCAAATTAATAATTGATGGGGCTCCCATTCCCACCCATTTCAGCATATTTCACTTTTCGTGGTGCTGAAAAATGATATGGTCTGTCCCAAACCCGTTCCAACCCGTTACATTTCCCAAAATTGTCCCATTCTCACCCATTTCCATCCCGTTCCATGGGTTCCATGTTGATTCCCATTCCATGAAGGGCTCTACTGATGCTCCATCAAATGTCGCAGCTTTCTCGCCCGTTTTTTTTTTATTTCTCGCCCGGCTCGCCCGGCTGAAGCCGCCGACAGTGCGGCCTCTAGAGGATTGCGCATGCGTGATACGGTCTGCTCGAATGGCTCAGAATTCAGATTCGAATGCTGCCGCGAGGCGTCAGCCCAGGCACTAGGTGGCGCCAGGCTGTCGGTTTGCTTTGCATAGAGAACTGTGACTATGCACGCGTGGAGTTTCCTGTTCAAATGGTGGGGCGACTACCCCCACCAACTTTGTGTTTTTCCCCACCATCTTCTGTCAGATTTTAAGGTTTCCTGGCGTTGAAATTGCCATGTTTCACCTGAACCATTGAAAATAACCAGCCTATATGACATTTTGCACCACCAACTTTTTTTTAAAAAGCTCCACCCATGTGACTATGTATAGTAGAGCTATGATTGAAAGCAGAGTCTTGGATATCATTTTCGAACTAAAGAGTTAAGTTTTTTTGCAACGCCGGATGTATGGGGCACACTCCCCTGGCCCCTATGGCCTATGCCAAATTTATTTGCATAGGTATTTGAGCTGCTCTCGTCTTGATCTATTTTTTACTGGCCCAATTTTGTATCATTAGACAAAAATAAAGATTTAATCAAACATTATGACCAAATAGTTGGGGCATGGCTTTGCCCCCGTTCCTACGCCTGTGATTTGTTTTAAGTGTTTAAGTATTAACTGTTAACTAAACTGGCAGCGGCTCCTATCCCGTTGAAACTTCTGAACTTGGGCGTCAGGTACTTTGAGCACCACGAGCCGCCACTGATTTGTTTTTGGTCAAAAACCCATAATTTCGAATATCCGAGATAGCTATTTGGAAGAGAAAGTTATTTCCTTTCTTTTTGCGTTTTGTATTTGCAATTTGCATCAAAATTCTATTTTCTACCAATTTGCAAACATTTATCGTTTTTCTACCAAAATGGCATGACATGACGTCACTAAAACGTCATTATATCTCAAACTGTTCCACCAATTTCAATTAAATTTCTACAGAAGATGTAGAATTGATGCAGCACAAGTTACCGAAAGTTTTACTTCGATATCTGCCATAGTCATGTCATAGTTTCCAAGGTATTGAGAAAATCCGGTGTGGGGGGGGTAAAGTTTACCCCCCTCCCTGCGCCGCGCGGGTTAAATGAGACCGCTTAACTGTAAGTTAAATTGGCCTTACGGAACACATGCGGTGGCATCAACAGAGAATGACAAACGTCACAGCGCTGTCAACCCTGCTCGTTATTACCGAGTACCACGGCAGAGCGATCACAGTGGTTAACCTTTGGTTTTCGGAGATCACATTAACGGTCATCGGTGGCTACCACCGCTACCACCAGTGGCCACAGCGACAGTCATCAGCGTCCGCTACCGCCAGTGGCCACAGCGATATCTACCACCGCTCCACCAGTGGCCACAGCGACAGTCATCAGCGTCCGCTACAAGATCCACTGGTACGCTGTCTCCTCGCCGTTGTCTCCTTGCTGCCGGTGCCTGGTTGTCTCCTCGCCGTTGTCTCCTTGCTGCCGGTGCCTGGTTGTCTCCTCGCCGTTGTCTCCTTGCTGCCGGTGCCTGGTTGTCTCCTCGCCATTGTCT
The DNA here is from genome assembly GCA_036785665.1 of Chirona hameri. NCBI lineage: Eukaryota > Metazoa > Arthropoda > Thecostraca > Balanomorpha > Balanidae > Chirona > Chirona hameri. Next base: position 14,007 of record JAXIVJ010007906.1, read on the forward strand.
CCTTGCTGCCGGTGCCTGGTTGTCTCCTCGCTATTGTCTCCTTGCTGTCGGTGCCTGGTTGTTTCCGTTCCGTTGTCTCCTTGACTGGTGAGCTCGGCTGTACCCATAACGTTGCCTCTGCTCCGTTGTCTTCTTGGACTGCCGGGGCCCGGCTGTCCCCGGCCCAGACTGGTTATTGATTCGACACTGATTGAATCGATTGGAATCGTTCAATCTAAATTTCTTGAATAAAAACAAAATTGATTCACCACCAGATCTTTTGATTCATGAATCGTGATTGAATCAAAAGCCGCATCAAATCAAGGCTGATTGAATCAAAAGATTTAACGATTCAAAAACACTGGTAAATTGTGCAAATACATGCCGTCCATGTGGCCACATTCACTTATACTGAAATAGTATTACTGTAACAATGTTTTAATGATCATATATATGTATGTTTCCCTTTTTATTCATTTTACATAAATTCACCACATGTATGTAAATATTGAATCAAACGTGAATCAATTAAAATATTTGTTTTGGTTCTTTGAATCGGAACGAATCAATTCTCAAAATTGTATCTGTGAATGGAACGGTGATTGAATCATTCAGATTCCAAAATTAATCATGATTGAATCGTTCCAAAAAAAAGTTGAATCAATAACCAGTCTGAGTCTCTCCGCACCGTTGTCTCCTTGACTATTTCCGAGCCGTTGTCTCCCCTGCTGTCTCTGCCCCGTTGTCTCCTTCGACTGCCGGGGCCCGGCTGTCTCCTCACCGTTGTCTCCTTGACTATCTCCGCACCGTTGTCTCCCCGGCTGTCTCCGCACCGTTGTCTCCCGGCTGTCTCCGCACCGTTGTCTCCCCCGCTATCTCTGAGCCGCTGTCTTCGTCTCCCGGGATATTCCCCGTCCGTTGTCTCCTGGGCCGGCGTTGTCTCCGTGGTCTCCGTGGTCTCCGCGGCCCGTCCGGCGGCCGGCAGGTGAGCGGCAGCGTCCGTCTCCTCGTCATCCGGTTCTGACTCCGGGCGGCAGGTGCTCCGGCGGATGCCACCGTCGCCGCCACCGCCGCCACCGCCGCCGCCCGGCGGATGGGTGCGCACCCGAATGTGACGCCCTAAGATCGCCAGATTGCGGCCGCGAGACGGGCACAAAGCGAGGCGGCGGCGCCGCCGGATTGGCCGACATTAGGAGATGTGGGCACCGGCCGTGACCGAGACGGTGACGCTGGATGAGGCCGGATGAGGCCGGATGAGGCCGGATGACGCCGGATGACGGCGCAGGATGACCTGCTGCTCCGGTTGGGGGCTGGGAGGATAGTGGGTGGGGTTGAGATGCTACTGGGAGGGACAGCAAACACTGGTGATGTGACTGTTAGCGAGTAAGCTGATGACTCTAATGCTACTGGGAGGGACAGCAAACACTGGTGATGTGACTGTTAGCGAGTAAGCTGATGACTCTAATTCCGGGCCCTGACTTACGACCTGCCGACTGACCCCGGCAGGGGATACAGATTCTCATACGGAGACGTAAATGCAAATATATTCGCATAAATTAACTTGAAGTTTGGAACAAATTTGAAGAATTCTTTAACTCAAATGAATGACCCTTTGTGTAGAAATAAAGGAATAATTTCTCTTCTGGATCAGTCTTCTGCTCTAATGGCCGAACCGTGGTCACTCCTACATCTTTGTCTCCTCCCAGTCGCCGTCACCGCCTTCACCGCCGTCACCGCCGTCACCACCATCACCACCGTCACCGCCGTCACCGCCGTCACCGCCGCCCTCGCCGTCACCGCCGCCACCCATCCGTCGACCGCCGTCCTGGCCGCCACGACCGCATTATCTCCGGATGGCGAGCATGACCGCCGCCTCGGACGCGTCGCCGTCACCGTCGCCGTCAGATCCGTGATTGCACCGCTGCGGGTCCGGCCGGCCGACAAGACGGGTTTTGGCGCCGCTCGGCCGGGCACGGTGGCGGCGGGGGCGGGGGCGGCGGCGGTGGCGCGGTGGTGCTCTATCTGGCCAGGTCGGTCCCGCTGCCGCTCGACGCGGCGCCCTGCGCCCGGTGCCCGTCGCGCTCCAGAGAGAATGATCGGAGAAATAAGCCGCAGTGCGCCCTGGAGCGGCACGAGAGGGCGGCCGAGCATCCGCCGCCGCCGCCGCCGCCGCCGCCGGTCGTGACCAATCTCCGTCTCCGGTCGGAGGCGAGGACGGTGGTGGTGTCGGAGGCAGGGCGAGTGTGAAGTCAGAGGCGAGGACGGTGGTGGCGTCGGAGGCAGGGCGGGGGTGAAGTCAGAGGCAGGGTGAAGTGAGTGGCAGGGCGAGGGTGAAGTCAGAGGCAGGGCGGGGGTGAAGTCAGAGGCGAGGACGGTGGTGGTGTCGGAGGCAGGGCGAGGGTGAAGTCAGAGGCGAGGACGGTGGTGGTGTCGGAGGCAGGGCGGGGGTGAAGTCAGAGGCAGGGTGAAGTGAGTGGCAGGGCGAGGGTGAAGTCAGAGGCAGGGCAGGGGTGAAGTCAGAGGCAGGGCGGGGGTGAAGTCAGAGGCAGGGTGAAGTGAGTGGCAGGGCGAGGGTGAAGTCAGAGGCAGGGCGGGGGTGAAGTCAGAGGCAGGGTGAAGTGAGTGGCAGGGCGAGGGTAAAGTCAGAGGCAGGGCAGGGGTGAAGTCAGAGGCAGGGTGAAGTGAGTGGCAGGGCGAGGGTGAAGTCAGAGGCAGGGCGGGGGTGAAGTCAGAGGCAGGGTGAAGTGAGTGGCAGGGCGAGGGTGAAGTCAGAGGCAGGGTGAAGTGAGTGGCAGGGCGAGGGTGAAGTCAGAGGCAGGGCGGGGGTGAAGTCAGAGGCGAGGACGGTGGTGGTGTCGGAGGCAGGGCGAGGGTGAAGTCAGAGGCGAGGACGGTGGTGGTGTCGGAGGCAGGGCGAGGGTGAAGTCAGAGGCGAGGACGGTGGTGGTGTCGGAGGCAGGGCGGGGGTGAAGTCAGAGGCAGGGTGAAGTGAGTGGCAGGGCGAGGGTGAAGTCAGAGGCAGGGCAGGGGTGAAGTCAGAGGCAGGGTGAAGTGAGTGGCAGGGTGAGGGTGAAGTCAGAGGCAGGGCGGGGGTGAAGTCAGAGGCGAGGACGGTGGTGGTGTCGGAGGCAGGGCGAGGGTGAAGTCAGAGGCGAGGACGGTGGTGGTGTCGGAGGCAGGGCGGGGGTGAAGTCAGAGGCAGGGTGAAGTGATTGGCAGGGCGAGGGTGAAGTCAGAGGCAGGGCAGGGGTGAAGTCAGAGGCAGGGTGAAGTGAGTGGCAGGGTGAGGGTGAAGTCAGAGGCAGGGCGAGGGTGAAGTCAGAGGCAGGGCGGGGGTGAAGTCAGAGGCGAGGACGGTGGTGGTGTCGGAGGCAGGGCGAGAGTGAAGTCAGAGGCGAGGACGGTGGTGGTGTCGGAGGCAGGGCGAGTGTGAAGTCAGAGGCGAGGACGGTGGTGGCGTCGGAGGCAGGGCGGGGGTGAAGTCAGAGGCAGGGCAGGGGTGAAGTCAGAGGCAGGGTGAAGTGAGTGGCAGGGCGAGGGTGAAGTCAGAGGCAGGGCGAGGGTGAAGTCAGAGGCGAGGACGGTGGTGGTGTCGGAGGCAGGGCGAGGGTGAAGTCAGAGGCGAGGACGGTGGTGGTGTCGGAGGCAGGGCGGGGGTGAAGTCAGAGGCAGGGCAGGGGTGAAGTCAGAGGCAGGATGAAGTGAGTGGCAGGGCGAGGGTGAAGTCAGAGGCAGGGCGGGGCGGGGGCGGAAGGCGATGGTAGCGGTGGTGCTGGTGACGTCATATGTCAGGCGTGTCAGGCGGACCGACCAGCCCAGGAGGCTTGATGACGGGAAAGGCTTGGTGACGGGAAAGGCTTGGTGACGAGAAAGGCTATAGGCTTGGTGACGGGAAAGGCTTGGTGACGGGAAAGGCTTGGTGACGGGAAATGCTAGGCTTGGTGACGGGAAAGGCTTGGTGACGGGAAAGGCTTGGTGACGGGAAATGCTAGGCTTGGTGACGGGAAAGGCTAGGCTTGGTGACGAGAAAGGCTTGGTGACGGCAAAGGCTTGGTGACGGGAAACAGCGTCGGGGAACGCTGCTCCTGGGCGGTGGTTGCAGGCCACGAATTATTGGACATGCTTAGAACCGAAATCACTTTGCCCAGCATTGTTTAACTACCCTGATGACGCTATCTTTAACAACGCATGGCTGCGTAACCCAGCCGTATTATACTCGGTGTTTGCGCAACACTGGCAGTACGTTTCACAAAACAATAACAATAAGGTGAGAAAAGGAGCATACATCAGTGCAGGTTTGTAGAAGCAGGATAGCTACCTCTACCCGGGACCTCCACCTTCGCTATCCGTGCTGACTGCTGACTGGACTCACACAGAACCCAACGGCTGTGGCCGCGACTCGACTGTCCGTGAAATGAGCCGTGAACTGGGTCTGGACGCTCCTCGCCCCCCCCCCCCTCTCCCCATCCCGCGGAACCCGGCTGCGGATCATCATCAGTATTACAGGCGCAGCTGGCAGGTCGACGCGGCTGAAAATAGCCGTTATTGATGAGACGCTCAATTGCAATACTAATGACGGGTCGCGTGTACGGATTCATTGCCTGAGCGGGGTGGAGTGAGCTCGACGTGTTTGTGCTGTACCCAAAAGGCAGAGCTATGCCGAAGTGAATTAAACGAAATTAATGGCATGCTGATGTCACCCTGGTCAAACTGTGACCACTAGTCAACCATGGTGCTCAAATTCGAGTCGTGGGAGTGGTTTCACAGATTGAGCTCTGTCCAGGGTGGGTAACAGTACAGCGTGTCGCTCACAGCATGTTACCCGCTGCTGACTAGCTGGCCGGGGCCGGCGGAGTTAGCCAGGGAGAGTGGCAGCCCGCGCCGGCCCCGGCTTATCTCGCATCGACCCGCACACGGCGTTTGATAGCGTGACACGCAGGTGTGTAGGTGAGGGGTGGGGAGGGGAGGGGAGGGGTGCGGGGGCAGAGGGGGGACCAGAGCGCACGCTGGGTATTTTTCACCGCGACAGTTATTGTTCGCCGCCGGGTTACAATGGGCTTGATAAAGTGACTGGACATGGTGCATTGTATGGTAAATACGTTTGCAGTTAAATGTGTCACCTGTAGTAAATTGACTGATTTGGGCTTCATTTACCCATGACATAATGGCAATGTCGTGCAGATTGCAGAAGCGTATAGTTGTGATTTAATTTGGCATCAGCAAACAATGCAGTTGCTCAATGAACGCCAGCGCTCGATGGTTCCAGAACATCTTCAGCCCCGTTTGCTGCTCGTTTGTTCTCATTGCCCGGCTCGTCCTAATGCTACCGACTTAACTTTCGGAGTTGACCGCAGGGGTGGCAAAGTGGTCTGTCCTTGTGGGTAAGGTCGGGGACAAAATGCTCCTTCCCATGAAGTACTCGGGGGTCAAAATGCCAGTAAAAATCATTACCTATGGCTATGTCATTCCTGGGAAAATTTACTAAGCGATCATGTCCTTAGAAATACTGATCGTCAAAACCACTTCTGATGTAATATTCCTCTTAATCATCATATTCATCACGTCACCATGTATGGACATTTACATTTTTTAAATTAGCAGTTGCGTTTCAGCTGTTTATTCTCATTAATTTAGTTTCACCCATATTGTCGACGAAAAAAGACAATTGCTCCCACGGGGGTGGGGGTCGGGGTGCTTGTGTATTTTCAATGGAGTGAGTCTGAGATCGACTGCCAGGACAGTCGATCTCATTGTTCTGGTACTTTGAGAGTTCTGCTGTAAATAGTAGAAAATCCGGTTCATTCAGCATGAACATTCACATTCCAGTTATACCGTGCATCCTGCGCAATTGCGTCGTTTATGGCGCATGGTGGAAGATCCTATACGAAGGTAGAGTCATCCGGCGATTTGACCGAATCTGACTTAGGAATGGTGACGTCATCTGGACGGAGAATCCCTTACCAAATCAATAATAATAATAACCGGGCAGACAAATCAATAATAACTCGCAATTTTTGAAAGACCATATATATAATTATACTGTGCCGAATTACAAACAACATGCCCTGAAAGAAAGACCGATTCAAGCTCTCTAACTTATCTAAATAACATTTTGCTCCTAAGTCACTCCTATTTTGACAGCGAAGGAGCTCTTATCTTACTCCTTCGCTAATGTTAAAAGGTTGGTTTGGTTTGGTTTGTGGACCAAGCACCGTATCCTCTTGGGACCAAGGTGCTAATTGGAACTCTCACCCTGTTCCGAGGGGTATGGGGAGCCGGGCAGACTTTTTCAGAGGCCCGCCGAGGGATTGAACCCCGGTACCCGGCACAGAAGGCAAGTATCTTACCACTGCGACGAGTTGCTCCCCCAAATTACAACTGAAATGTAAGCAACGTGTTTTTTTGTTTGTGTGTGAAATGCGTCAGATATGTATCCAGCAAGGTCACGGCATTGGCGGACGCTGCGCGGCCGACTTTCGGTCTCAAATACAAGTCCTGCGCTCCGCCAGGAACGGAGGTTTAGTGAGAGCGTGATAGGGTTTCGTGGTCGACCAGATACATATGACGTCATATGGCAAACTTGGTATCTGACGCATTTCTGCGCCCAGGTTGTTTACATTTAAGTTGTAATGGCGGAGTCGTTGCGGGCGGTCGGCTGAGGCGATTGACGGGTGATACACATTATTATTGTTAGATAAGTACTGAGAATGTCCCTGTTTTGAGTGCAGTTCTGATGAAATTAGACATGTAGAATAAGTATAAAATATTCAATTTACCGATATAAAGGTGTTCAAAAGCGAATATCGCCCAATAATTAGCTATAGATCATTGTTTGGTGTTAAAGGAAATAGATCACCTTCAACATAGGGTTTTGAACTGAAATAGCAGTTTTGTAGCCCGTGTTGAGAAATCCCTATCTGCAACTTTACTTGGCTGAAAAGACTCTCCAGACGAAGATATTTGACTTTTTGACGAAGGAATGCGGCGCATATATGATATACCGTACCGTCTGAAAGTGCCAACACTGCATGGAGCATGCGCAGACCAATAACGCATACCATAAAATTAATAATTTACAACCTTCTATCCTGAATTGGCGCGATGTAGGACCATTTTTGAAAAGAAAAAAAGAAACTGTATTAAAAAATATAATAAAATCGTGTTCTGATGAATTTTCCGAAGGTGAACTATTTCCTTTAACCCGCGCCGTGCCGGCGCTCGGCGCCATTTTCGCCGTGCCGGGGGGGGGGGGGTGGTGGTAGTCCCCCCCTCTAACTCGAAAACTAAAAGGGATAGAAAGACGCAAAAAGAGGCGTTCGAAAGCTCTCGACAAGCACATTCAAAGGTCCTTCGGATATTTTTTCCTCAAGTCAATATTGAGTTCACCAGAGGTCATCAAATGTCAGATTTTCCAGTTTTAGGACTTCGCTCCAGAAACTCCCAGATATCACAGGAACTATGATAGCTAGGGAGAAACGAAGAAAAAACAATGGAAATCTCACAAATGCAATCGTTAAAGTGTCCTTAGATTTTAGCTTAGGTCAATAGTTTAGGCTCCAGAGCTTATCAAATGTCAAAAGGCGATTTTTTTTACAAAACAGTTATCACGAATAGCTTTTTACATAATAAAGACAAGGCAATAATTGTGACCCCGTCGTGTTTGCCTCGTCAAGGCGCTTCGACTCATATTAGTGTTGACCAGGTTAGGTCAACTTACAAATATGACCTCAGGTCAAGGTCAAGTGGTGATCTAGATAGGTCATGTTGCATATGGGAAGATGTGCCGTGACGAGACAAACATATTAGTTTCGGTTTCACTTTTATATCGGCATTATGTCAAGAGTTATTGCCATAAAACTGTTGGTGACCTCGGAAGACCTCGGCTGACCCTGTAGGGGTCACTGAAAAAAAATGGCACCCAGGTCATCAAGAATGGCCTATAATAACATGATCCAGAAGGAATTAGACTGCTATCTTGCATATCCTTGGAATAGAAAGCATTTGAATATTTCCCCATTGACTTATAATGGGGAGGTAACGAAATTGACCCGACCTTAGGTCGCTGATATAAAAAATCCAAGACAAAAAAATTGTAGATATATATATATGACCTTATGAAATTCTGTAAGTGTAAAACCGATCATCCACAAACTGTGACTGTGGTACGACCACAAGTTCTTTTGAAGGCGGGGTCACGTAACCTGGTCTGGTGACCTGACCTGAGATGACCCGAGGTATTTTTTTTTAATGTGGACAATTGATGCCCAAACAGCTGTGCAAAAAAAAAACGGCGCTGCGCGCCGCCGTTTTCCCGCTATCCGCGAAAAACCCGAGGGAGGTGTCTAAACATGCCCCCCCCCCGGCACGGCGCGGGTTAAAATATAGGGATGATGTGAGCGTGCAGCTAGGTGTTCAATAGCGGCGCCACCATAGGGGCAGGGGTGGCAGACTGCCACCTCTGCCGTGACACTGTGGTGGCATTGCCACCCCTAAAATTTAGGCCACCACCAACATTGTACTGGTTCTGTTTTGCCAAATTTGTGGATTCCGGTCGCTGCGAACATATGGAGCAGTTCCCTTCGTCGATCAATGCAAATTTGAGTGACGTTAGCCTTTATTGCTATTCAAACTATACATACTATCTAGTCATGACCATAATATTCGCCAATTTGACCGAAACTTTCGCTCTGTATCGGGTAATCTAACTTGACTTATCTAACCGAGAGCACGCCAATGCAACAGCTGTGCCGGTGAACAAAGGTGGAGCAGAGGCAGGACAGGGCAGGACAGGACAGGACAGGACAGGACAGGACAGGACAGGGCAGGACAGGGCAGGACAGGGCAGGACAGGGCAGGACAGGGCAGGACAGGGCAGGGCAGTGCAGTGCAGTGCAGTGCAGTGCAGTGCAGTGCAGTGCAGTGCAGTGCAGTGCAGTGCAGTGCAGGGCAGGGCAGGGCAGGGCAGGGCAGGGCAGGACAGGGCAGGGCAGGGCAGGGCAGGGCAGGGCAGGGCAGGGCAGGGCAGGGCAGGGCAGGGCAGGGCAGGGCAGGGCAGGGCAGGGCAGGGCAGGGCAGCAGAGGGCAGGACAGCAGAGAACAGGACAGGACAGGACAGGACAGGACAGGACAGGACAGGACAGGACAGGACAGGACAGGACAGGACAGGGCAGGGCAGGGCAGGGCAGGGCAGGGCAGGGCAGGGCAGGGCAGGGCAGGGCAGGGCAGGGCAGGGCAGGGCAGGGCAGGGCAGGGCAGGGCAGGGCAGACGCGTAATATTTTAAATAAAACAATATTTTAGACAACCCGTGCACTACGCCAACCACAGACTGCCGGGGGAGGGGTAGCCGCCCCCTAAGATCTCGAAAACCACACGGCGTAGCGATAAGCGGAGAACGGCGTTGGATAACTCGAGACAAGCTCTATCGAAAGTATACCGACCATGTTTAGGTCAAGTCAATGTTGAGGTCACCAGAAATCATAAAAAGTCACATTTGGGCTATATATAGGTGTCCTTAACAAAACAGTTTATATATCAATAAGGACAGGACAAGGACAAAGGCAGGTGACAGGTCTCATCAAAATTGGCCTAAGGTCAATATTTAAGTTTGCATAAGCCATTGAATATGAAACATTCTAAAAAATCGCCAAATAGTTAAGTAATAACTTTTTGCAAAAGTATGATAGAGTAAAACAGATTTCACCATTGTATTTGTCTCGTCGAGACGCATCGAATTAAATTTTGGGTGACTTAGTTAGGTCATATCCAAAAATTTACCTGACCTGAGGTCAGGTCAGGTAAAGGCCAGGTCTTGCACCATTTGATTCGTCTCGACAATCCAAATACAATGGTGAAAATTACATTGCTCTACCTTGATTTGGTAAAGAGCTATTGAAGGAAAACCATATGGGACCTGGGGGTCACCTGAGTTCACCTCGTATAGGTAAAAGAAGAGAAACTTGACATAGGGCTTTGCATTTGGCACAAGAGTGATGGATCTGATGGAAATTGGTCAAATTTAGCCATTTCTTATGGATTTATAAGTGTTTTCATTTATATCCCTTTAACTTATAATGGAGAGGTCATGAAATCGACCTGACCTTAAGTCACCAATATAAAAATAGAGATAAACGAATTGTAGGTACTTATCACCTGATTACATCCTGTGAGTTTCAAAACGTTTGGTCAATCACTTTGTCAGTGGCACAACCGCAAACTTTTTTGGATGTGGGGGCACTTGACTTAGCCTGGTGACCTGACCGAAGTTGACCTTATGTCAAAAATGTCATACCATGTGGGTAATTGATGCCAAAACAGCAGTGTCAAATTTGGCGGCGCTGCGCGCTGCCGTGTTTCCGCTATTAATTTTAAAAAAACTTTGACTTTATTCAGTATTTTACCTCTACCCACCGCAAAATTTCAAACTTTGCCTTGCATACTCGTTTCTTCTCCTAATTCCTGTTCAGCGTACTAAGTTCCAAGATTATAGGTACTTATGCACAGAAGCTATGATTTGCTAATTACAAATCGTGTACCCTCTGCAAACGCGATACGTAGTGAATTCATCGTGGGGTGCTAGTAATAATTTATGGTTCCGGTATACAAATAATATGTGCTAAAAATATTTGAAGAAGTTGCAAGAATAGATATCAGCTAATTAATAACAACAAAATAGGACGAAATGTGTTGGGTTTTAATCTTGTTTCGCGCGAGGTCTACATTATTTGTATACTTCCGTGGCACTTTTTCTAGTAGAAGATACATGAGTGCTTACTCAATCAATATTGCCATCCCTGGCAAAAATCCGTGGCGCCGCCCCTGTATGTGTTAGGGTATTCATGTGCAGTAAACAAAATGACTCCAGCTGAGCTGGGGTCATTTTTGTATGTGCAACTTTTGGTCGGGGCCACTCAAAGCACTTTTACCAGCCCTGGTTGACCGGCCCCTGCCTCGGACCCAGTAATGCCATGAAGCCCCCGTGGTATCTGAACCGGCAGACCACGGCATCGTCCCCATTCGCCTGGCAGGCCACTCATTAGCCTCCATCAGCCTCTCCTGGGCCCCATTTCAGCAGCATTGAACGTAACCGGATCTATTGCCGCCACCGGGGCCTCCGACACATGATCGCTCGCTGATCGAGTGGGGAGACAGACCTCCTGGGGGCCTGGGCCAGGAGATGTATCCCAGGAAGCCATAACAGGCAGCCAGGTCGGCTCAGAAGCCCCAAACTGTGCGATCTGGTGGAGAGGAGCATCTCTGTGGGAAGCCGTATATAGAGCGGAGCGGACCCCCTCCCTCCTCTCTCCGTGGCGGCCCACTCCCTCCACTCTCTCCCCGGGGCGGACCGCCCCCTCCCCTCTCTCCGGAGCTCCCTCTGGGGCGGACCGCCTCCTCCCCCTTTCTCCGGAGCTCCCTCTGGGGCGGACCGCCTCCTCCCCCTCTCTCCGGAGCTCCCTCTGGGGCGGACCGCCTCCTCCCCCTCTCTCCAGAGCTCCCTCTGGGGCGGACCGCCTCCTCCCCCTCTCTCTCCAGAGCTCCCTCTGGGGCGGACCGCCTCCCCCTCTCTCCGGAGCGCGCTCCTTCTGGGGCGGACCGTCCCTCTCTTGCCTCCCCGCTTTCACAAGCTATACCTCTTTCCAGTCATTGTTGGTGTGCACTGTGCACCGTGCATAGGCGTACCCAGGGGGGGGGGGACGGGGCGATTTCCCCCCCCCCCCCCTGAAGGTCCGTTCGTTTCCCCTTGGCCGTATATGCCCCTTCGAAAATAGGGTCCGAAGGGCCCTATTTCGAGAAAGAAATATTGTTTTTACAAAAAGGTTGAAAATATGACCCTCTAAAAATAAAGTGGTCTAGATCAGGTGATTTTTTTTTGGTGGGGGTTCCTTATGCCCTCCTGATCAAAAATTGTCCCTCCTGGAGTGAATGCTGGGTACGCCACTGTGCACCGTATTGCACTGATGAGATCGCCCTTGCAGTTGTTCCACACCAGAAAGCACCACGACTTCACATTGTCAGCATGTCGCAGCGCTGCGCTCTTTATGACAATTGGCATTCTTAGATGTGAGACTGCTTCTGGATATGCCAGCTTAGCCCTAACATTTGATCTCCCCGTGAACTACAATCGGAGAGAACGAGACAAGCGCAACAAACAATTCGCGTGTTGCTGTGTGACCACAATGACGTCATCAGGGGGAATGGGGCTAGCCTGGGATACCATTCCCACAGGCGGCCGCGCGGGGCGCACATCTGAGCGCCACCGATGGCAATTACAGCCGCTCTCCAGTCGTGAGAGGAGACTCACGGGGGCGGGGAGAGCATCTCTCGTGTTCGTGATACCGAGCCGGAGCCGCCGCCGCCGCCTCTGAATCTCATCTAATGCGGTCGTCTGACTCATACGTGCCGATGGACGGCGGCGGGGCGGGGCGGCGGCGGCGGCGGCGGGTCTCGGCCGGTCTCGGCCGGTCGCCCAGCGGACGGTGCTCGAGCTTCTCACCTTGGTACTGTGATTACCACATCCGCCGGCCGGGGGCACGAGTCGGCCGGCGGTGGCTGACGCACCTGCCGCCCCCCCCCCCCCCTCCCATCCCCTCCACCCCCGGCCAGCCCGCATCCGTGCCGGCCCAATCTCAGCCGGCGGGACAGCTGGCGGCGGCAGCGGCAGCGCAGCCGGCGCCGGTGGTGCCTCTCCGCTGACTGATGTCGGATGACGCTTAATAACGTCCGGGTGACGTCCTGTGACGTATGGTGACGTTCGGTGACGCTCGGTGACGCTAGGTGACGTTCGGTGACATTCGGTGACGTTTGGTGACGTTCGGTGACGTATGGTAACATTCGGTAACGTCCGGTATCGTTCAGTTCCGTTCCAGTGAACGTACTAGTGGCGTGTCTGAGACAGGGATGACTTAAAGGGAATGTTCCACCTTTCTGAAAGTTGTCAAATATACGCTGGTTGTAGTCGAAAATATGAAGTAAGTGCTGCTGAAAACGATGGTGATTTTTTTATCTCTCGAAAAGTCACTTAACTTTATACAAATTAAGTTTTTAAATTTGGGATGATGACGTAATTATTGAGCTATACACCGCCGCTGATTGGCTGACAAAGTGGGATTGGCTGGCAAAGTGACTGTCAGCCAATCAGCGGTGGCACTAGCCTAGACCCCATTTTGCAAATGATAAATTAAATTGCTTAAAAACGGCTAAGTTTTGGGGAAAATGGCCTTAGAATTTTCGGCATTTCAGTAACGGCCAAAGATAATGGCTATTTCAGTTATAAATCAATACAAAGGTGAAACATTCCCTTTAACACGCGCAGTGGATAGGGGTATGCCACTAACACGCAGTGGAGGGGTGGGGCACTTTAGCCCCCCCCCCCCCCTAAGATCTCCGCAAGTATGAGAGATAGAACGATCAAACTTGCAGGGTAGGTAGGTGCTATGATGATCGACATTTGCAAACATTTTCGTGACCTTCGGTCAATATCTTCAAGGTCAAACTAGGTCACGAAGGTCAAATCTAGCCAAAAGTCACAATTTTTTGACTTTGACCTCTGTGACGTCACAGATCACCAGTAATGTGTCCAAAGTTGTTTCCTGGGATGAACATTGACATTGTCTACCGAATGGCGTTTGAATCATCCCGATCCGACTGTTGGTTCCGAAGATATCGCTTTGCCGACCTCGATTCTGGTCGCCATCATGGAATAAAAATCCGTATAACTCAAAAATTTATAGACCGATTTTGATTTGTTTTATGTCAAACAATCCGCTATTGAGTTGGCGTAAGTGTCTCGTAAAACACCGCCTTGCGCCGCTTCGTGTGCGAGCTATTCACGAAAAAACTTGGGGGGGGGGCGCAAAGGTGCCCCCCTCCACTGCGCGTGTAAGGACATCGGAGCGCTCATGCTTGTTCCTATCCTGGGCGTTTTTACTCCCTGGTATTGTCCAGGTGCACATCAGAATCATTTATTTATTGCTGGTAAAATTATTTACCGATATTACTCTGAAACCTGCTGTATTAGAAACACTTCGTTTCAGATATAACCTGTCCACAACTTTTTCCAGCCTCGTCACTTGGGTATTTAAGTGTGAGGATATCTTGCCTGGGTACTTTGTTCTGTATTTTCGTGACCATTCAATTACTAGCCACACAAACTTCCCCGCTCGCAAATGATTCGGAAGACAAGTGATCAGGCCAACTTTTAAGCCACCTAATCGCAAACAAATAAAACTCACGCAACAATGCTCCTGTTCTACCTAAAATGACGCCAACCAGGAAACCACCATCAAGATAAAAACACACTGCGGTTGTTTACTCGTGAGCAGGGCAGGAGAGAAATAATTTCGCCTCCTTTTATTTACCTATCAAGAGCTTCAAGTGGCGTGCTTGCATGCTACGGCGAGTAACAGCCCTTGAGCGCATCGCTGACTAAACGCCCTTCCGCGAACGGTCGCCAGAGAGAAAGCGTTTTCTGCGAACACGGGAACGGTGTCGATCCGCGCCGAGTTTGGCGCAGTGGCGTCATTTAACAACAGCGCCAGCCCACAGTGCGCCGCCCAGCTGTGCAGGATCTGTCGAAATTGGTCCAATTTGGCGAGCCCGGGCGGCATTTGCCGGCTCTGAACACTCTCCGCGTCTCGGACCTGTGTTGGAGGGCGGCAGATACCGGCGGGAGGGGTGGTCGGTGTTTGTTTGCGTTGTGATTGCGGCCGCGCCCTGGGGTTTCACGATACCAGGCAATGCCAAACCGCAAAGGGCACCACTTTCAGAAAGGAGACGCTCCGCAAAGGTCGCAGATCATACATAGAAGGGAACTATTGATAACATGAAGATACTGGGAAGTGAAGCTTCAGCCATCATCTCCGGAGAATTTTAGCTCACGCCATTTTAGGTCACGCTATTCCCATCCACAGCCTGACAGTTATCATTTTCGATTAATATAATGTTGACCGTAGGGGAGAATATCTGGTTATGGACCATTCTCATGAAACCTTTGTGGACCCCAGCAACCATAAACCCTGCTGACACGTGCCGCACGCTGGTCCCCCCACCTCTCACGCACCCGTCCCCCCACACACAACGCGTGCACGTGCCATGGGACGCCACGCGTCGATTATATCCCTGCGTGGAGTTACACCGTGTAGTGTTTAACGGTGCGACTCGCTGTGCGTACCTGCGTACCTCTGTGCGTACCTCTGTTGGTGTACAGTGGGGAGGTACCGGCGAGTACACGCGGCGTACTGTGTCTACCTGTCCTTACATTATACGGTGAACAGTCCGTGAACTACTGTATGGGTTCAGGCACTGCACAGTGCACACACTGTGCACTCTATCCTAGCATTGTACTATGTACCCATATAGCGACCTGAACTCAACGCTATGTGCGATGGGTTTGAACACAAGTCAAAGTTCAGCCTGATAATTGTATTTGGGGAGTCTATCGCACATCTCCTCCCAGCAATAGTGCCCTTTATGCCATACCTGTGCCGCCGTCACTAGCACAGTGCCGCCTGTGTCTGTGGTGGCACTCGGCTGACGGCGTTTGCGGTGTGTGCTGTGCTGCCATATTCATGCGTCATTGCGTCGCACCGATGATTTATTCTCTCGGGAGGCAGGTAGGGGCACACCGGATCGATCGTCCCACCGACGCCGCCTCTATCTCCCCTGCCCTGCCCTCCCGCCGCCCGCCGCCGTCCGCCGCCGCCCGCCGCCGCCCCATTTGTAAGCGCGGTTGGAGGTGAGAGGGGAGGTCGGGAGGCCAGGGGGGCCAGGGGGGCCAGGGAGAGAGGGGGGGGGGGGGCAGGGAGAGAGGGGAATGTTTGTTCGGCCGCGGATTATTCGCGCGCGCCGCGGAAAGATTTGGCGAGCGTGTGGAAAATCGTCCATAATCAGATCAGCACAGTCGGCTGAGTAATGGAAAGCGGGAACAGGTTGGCACGGGTCGCCGGACCATTCGCTACACCGGGCACGTGCCGCCGGGCACGTGGCGGGCGGCACGTGCCGCGGGCGCGGACATGTCGTCTGGCTTCGCTCGGTGTGACTGCTGCGCAACGTGTTTCCCGTGGTTACCCACGTCACTGCACGGATCCCCGCGGGCTCGTCCCGTCCCACCCCGTCCCACCCCGTTCCACCCCCGTCCCACCCCGTCCCACCGCGTCGCGTCCTACCCCGCCCCCCGTCCCGTCCTGTCCTGTCCTGTCCTGTCCTGTCCTGTCATGTCCTGTCCTGTCCTGTCTCGTCTCGTCTCGTCTCGTCTCGTCTCGTCTCGTCCCGTCTCGTCCCGTCCCGTCCCGTCCCGTCCCGTCCCGTCCCGTCCCGTCCCGTCCCGTCCCGTCCCGTCCCGTCCCGTCCCGTCCCGTCCCACCCCACCCCGTCCCGACCCGACCCGACCCGACCTGACCCGACCCGACCCGACCCGACCCGACCCGACCCGACCCGACCCGACCCGACCCGACCCGACCCGACCCGACCCGACCCGACCCGTGCCGTGCCGTGCCGTGCCGTGCTGTGCCGTGCCGTGCCGTGCCGTGCCGTACCGTGCCGTCCCGTCCCGTCCCGTCCCGTCCCGTCCCGTCCCGTCCCGTCCCGTCCCGTCCCGTCCCGTCCCGTCCCGTCCCACCCCACCCCACCCCGTCCCGTCCCGTCCCGTCCCGTCCCGTCCCGTCCCGTCCCGTCCCGTCCCGTCCCGTCCCGACCCGACCCGACCCGACCCGACCCGACCCGACCCGTGCCGTGCCGTGCCGTGCCGTGCCGTGCCGTGCCGTGCCGTGCCGTGCCGTGCCGTGCCGTGCCGTTCCGTGCCGTTCCGTTCCGTTCCGTTCCGTTCCGTTCCGTCCCGTCCCGTCCCGTCCCGTTCCGTGCCGTGCCGTGCCGTGCCGTGCCGTGCCATGCCGTGCCGTGCCGTGCCGTGCCGGCACACCCTCTCTGGTCTCTAGTCTCCCATCTCCGACCGCCCCAGGCACAGCCTCATCACCCTCAAACAACCGCGCCAAACTCTCCGCAAATTGCAACACGGCCATCGGGCACGAGCCGGCGGCGGCGGCGGCGCGGCGGCGCGGCGGCTGCGGCGCGGCGGCGGCGTTTGTAGCCATCTGCGGCGGCGGCGGCGTGCCGAGTCGGGACCAGGTGACAGACGCGCAGCCTCCCGCGTGCCGGCCGTTATCGGCTGCTGGAGAGCGGGGTGGCAGCTGGGGGCCGCTGGACGCCCGCCGGACGCCCGCCGGCCCAGAGCAGCAGATGATTACCGCACATGATTAGCAGAGAAGTGCCGTCGGCGGCCGCTACTGCAGACGAGAGATAGCACGTGCTGACCGCGGGCCGCGAGCCGGCTGCTGCTGCTGCTGCGGCGGCGGCGGCGGCGGCGGCGGCGGGGCGGCTACCGGGGAGAGAGGTGAGAGAGGTGAGGGAGAGAGGGGAGGGAGGTGAGGGAGAGAGGAGATAGAGAGGTGAGGGATGAGCCAGCATGGTGTGTGGACCAGGGTAATAGAACGTGTGGACCACCCAGCAGCAGGGACCGGGAGGCGGTGCTCACGGAATTCTGTCGCCGAATGTACGCTCAACCCCGAATTGTAGTGTCGTGAATAAACGCTCTGCACCGTTCACATGCTGACGCGCTGAAGGGTTCGTGATCGGTCGGTGTAGACATCAGCTTCCCCATCAGCCGCTCAGTCATCTAATCCGCCGCTGTGATTCCGCGAACATTTACAGCATAAAGGTCGCGACGCTGTGAAAGTACCCTCCAGATCGCAAGGAGGCAACCCGGATTCCGCCGTGCCCGACTTTGGACCAAGCAATCGCCACTCCAACTATTAGAGTCCACGTCCACCACCCACTGCAAATGGTGCCGGACTCTGATTGTGTGAGCGAGAGCACATGCATTGCAAATCATGTGAACGCTGAGCGCGGAGAACGCGCGCCGGCAGCGTCGCGGGAGCGCCGGGAGCGCCGTGAGCGCCGCAGTGGCGCTGGCGGCGGCGAATTGCTGGCGCGGTGGTGGCCGGTGGTCAGCGGCTCGTCGGCGGGCGGAGCGGGTCGGACAGATAGTTTCCGGGCCTAATTCTGCCGCGTGCAGCGTGAGAAGCGGCTGGCCTCTGCAACTTCCTGCGGCCAGGCTCCCACGCTCGGCCGGCGGATGGAGCGGAGGGTCGTCTCGTCCCGGCGCTCGGTTGGCGGAGGGAGCGGAGGATCGCCTCGTCCCGGCGCTCGGCCGGTGGAGGGAGCGGAGGGTCGTCTCGTCCTGGCGCTCGGCCGGTGGAGGGAGCGGAGGGTCGTCTCGTCCCGGCGCTCGGCCGGCGGATGGAGCGGAGGGTCGTCTCGTCCTGGCGCTCGGCTGGTGGAGGGAGCGGAGGGTCGTCTCGTCCTGGCGCTCGGCCGGTGGAGGGAGCGGAGGGTCGTCTCGTCCTGGCGCTCGGCCGGTGGAGGGAGCGGAGGGTCGTCTCGTCCTGGCGCTCGGCCGGTGGAGGGAGCGGAGGGTCGTCTCGTCCTGGCGCTCGGCCGGTGGAGGGAGCGGAGGGTCGTCTCGTCCTGGCGCTCGGCCGGTGGAGGGAGCGGAGGGTCGTCTCGTCCTGGCGCTCGGCCGGTGGAGGGAGCGGAGGGTCGTCTCGTCCTGGCGCTCGGCCGGTAGAGGGAGCGGAGGGTCGTCTCGTCCTGGCGCTCGGCCGGTGGAGGGAGCGGAGGGTCGTCTCGTCCTGGCGCTCGGCCGGTGGAGGGAGCGGAGGGTCGTCTCGTCCTGGCGCTCGGCTGGTGGAGGGAGCGGAGGGTCGTCTCGTCCCGGCGCTCGGCCGGTGGAGGGAGCGGAGGGTCGTCTCGTCCTGGCGCTCGGCCGGTGGAGGGAGCGGAGGGTCGTCTCGTCCCGGCGCTCGGTTGGCGGAGGGAGCGGAGGGTCGTCTCGTCCCGGCGCTCGGTTGGCGGAGGGAGCGGAGGATCGCCTCGTCCCGGCGCTCGGCCGGCTGAGGGAGCGGAGGGTCGTCTCGTCCCGGCGCTCGGTTGGCTGATGGAGCGGAGGATCGTCTCGTCCCGGCGCTCGGTTGGCTGATGGAGCGGAGGGTCGTCTCGTCCCGGCGCTCGGTTGGCTGATGGATCGGAGGGTCGTCTCGTCCCGACGCGACACCGACAGACCGCCGCCGACGGCTAGACCAGGACAGAGAGACAGACAGAGAGACAGACAGGGGGATAGACTGGCAGAACACGGGGCAGATACACAGCTGGGCAGACGGGGGGAGCGGAACAGACACGTGGGCGGATCTATGGTGGAGGAGGGGGGGGGGGGGGAGAGGGAAGGGGACATGACTCCCCCTCCCCAACACAAAAATGACGCCTGAAACCGGCGTAAAATTTACACATTTCCTGATATAGAAGAAAATATAAGCAACTTTTACTTAAAAAGTGTTTTAAAGGGAATGTTTCACCTTTGTATTGGTTTTGAACTGAGATAGCCATTATCTTTGGCCGTTATTGAAATGTCGAAAATACTAAAGTCATTTGCCAAAAAACTTACCCGTTTTTAAGCAATTTAATTTATAGTTTCCGAAATGGGGTCTAGGCTAGTGCCGCCGCTGAATGGCTGACAGCCACTTTTCCCCCAATCCCACTTTGTCAGCCAATCAGCGCGGTCTATAGCTCAATAATGACGTCATCATCCCAAATTTAAAAACTGAATTTGTATAAAGTGACTTTTCGAGATAAAAAAAAATATCACCATCGTTTTCAGCAGCACTTACTTCATATTTTCGACTACAACAAGCATATATTTGAGAACTTTCAGAAAGGTGAAACATTCCCTTTAAAGGGAAATAATGACCTTTTTCCACAAAAATGGAGTTAGCACTTGAAATCGCCAGACGAGACCAAAATATATTGTAAATTCATCACATTTTGCATGAAAACTTCCCTACCGAAATGTTTCAAGTTAAAGTTGATAAGCGTTCCACACCTTTAACGACCGGTACTTGCAAGTACTTTTGGTCCTCATCGAACTGCGGGCTTTTCCTTTTTTTACGCAATGGAGTGGAAAATATATTGTGCGTTCTGCTTGTTGTGATTATATGCCCGGCGATCTTCTAAAACCAACAGCGATTGGAAAAAGTGGCAATAAAATCGGAAGCTCATCGATGCACATCAACGGCGGCATAGTTAGTGGTTGCGACCCTCAATTTTTGAAAATAGATTAATTTGTTTTCAACATTAGGAGTATTGTATAATTTGTGTGTGGCTGTATATAACACTATGCTTTATATTATCATGAAAAATAATATTTTTCCCCAAAAAAACTAACAAACAATAACACAAAACTGGCAATTAAATCGGAAGCTCATCGATGCACATCGACGGCGACCTATTTAGCGTCGGCGATTTGTTTACAAAGTCATTGTCATGCTTCTCGGCGCACTTAACCATTGTGGCGAGTTGACACTTCAGAAACTTGTGACGTAATAATATTATATCCAATATGCATTTCCCTCACCTTTTGCTATTGTTGCGCAGTGCCGAGTGCTTTGCGAATACTAGCTTGCCTGGGGTTCAATTCATTCCGCCCTTATTTGATTCGAGTTGGTATAGTTTGCATGTTGTTGTTATTCACCAAACACCACCAAACACCATAAAGAAAACCCCAAGAAAACAATAACGAAACAAATAGTTAAAGGCAGAATTTCAAGTTTGCTGCTTATGTGAGCTATGAAGAAGCTCACATAAGACTGAAAATCAAACAGGCAATATTGATCTTGCTAAGTCAGAAACGATTAGCAAACGAAGACCGAACGAAACTACTAAACATCACTTGCATCTTCATTGTGTTTCTATTGGTTGTTTATATGTACTTTTACTGTTGCACATCACTTTTTACTCCCACTTTTATCCTTCCCCTCCCTAATGCAGTCCGCTGTGCGCGGCGCCAACATGGCTGACGCGCCGCACTGCACCATCCTGATCCTTCTATCCACCCTCCGCTTCTACACGATCACCTCACGTAACATCGCGACGGGCACGTATGTAATAGCCACTAGTACTCTGTGTGTCACATCGTGTACAATGTACGAGAGAGTGGATGTGCCGGCACGTCTAAATAAATCAATAAAATTCATGACTTATACTGATAGTCATGCATCACGGACGCTTCACGGATTGCTTCACGGATCAGAGCGCTGCTCAAACGCACGCTAATAGCGCTAGTAGCGCTTTCGTTCTCCATGGCAACCAGGCGTGAGCCAATGAAAAGCCAGAACGTATTCCCTTTCTGGCTTTTGATTGGCTGACGCCTGGTTGCCATGGAGAACGAAAGCGCTACTAGCGCTACTAGCGTGTGTCCGAGCAGCGCTCAGTTTGATCGGAAACGTCACAGAGCCTTCAAAAATGCCGCACTCGATGTAAACAATGGTAGGGAAGGACGAATTTGTCAATGACCTTCATGAAGTACACAAGGTACTTGTTTTGTATTTTTTCCAAACTTACAACTTTGAATTTAGGAATAATTTTATTTAATTCTTAAATTTCAATAAAATAATTTTAAAACCATAACGGTAGCCTAAGGAAGTCTTGCTAACAAAATCAAAAGGTCATTATTTCCCTTTAAATCAGCTATCAATGCATAAGCAAGCGAAATCCGATGTGTTTTCAGAATTGTGTGACACTACTTGGGATTTGGTCACCCAAACCACCCGTTCTGGATCCGCCAATGAACAGACACACATACACACAGCTGGGCAGTTAATCCATGGTACTTTCAATCCCATGCAATCATTACACATCATACAATCCGCCAACTTTCCGCATTACCAGGCAGCCTCGCCTCACGACAAATATGCGCCGAGCCTGCCTGCGACACAGTCCTGCCGCCTCGGATGGCATGCATCAATCGCAGGAAAAGATTCACGCGTTGCACCACCCGACACACGCCCAGCTGTCAGCTGTCGAGAGCAGCAGCTGTCGGCCCGGCGTGTGGCCAGGAGCGGCGTGTGGCCAGGAGCGGCGTGTGGCCAGGACCGGTGTGTGGCCAGGACCGGTGTGTGGCCAGGACCGGTGTGTGGCCAGGACCGGTGTGTGGCCAGGACCGGCGTGTGGCCAGGAGCAGCAGCTGTCGGCCCGGCGTGTGGCCACGAGCGGCGTGTGGCCAGGACCGGCGTGTGGCCAGGACCGGCGTGTTCGCGCTGCGGTGGGATGCCCTGCCGGAGAAGTTCTGATTTGCCCACCGCCATGTTGATTTGTAGAATTTGAGCCCGCGCCACTGCCGGTGCTGTCGTTTATCTGGCAAACATTCGGATTCATTTGAAAAATGCATTTAATTGACGTAGTTTTGAGATGATAGATTATAGATACAATATACCGGGACAAGAACAAAGGCAATTATACCGAACGTTGTTGGTATTGCGTTGTTCTTTCTGCGGTGGAGTGATTACATTCAGATTCGGATGTCATCCTGAGCAAGGTGGTCGTCAACTCGTCAACAAGTTGTCACGATGACAATTAATTTGAATCGAATCAATGCTAATCAATGGTTCATATGGCAATCGACGTGCGGCAATGAAAAAGAGTAAGCTCAACTACTGTCGATTAAAGAGTTTCCTCTCAAGATCTAGGCCAAATCGGATTCCTATCTAATCAACACGCGTGCCTGCACTTATTTGGTACAATGGACTTTGCAAGCCGCTTGCAACTGATATACTCTTGTTTAAGCTCAAAAGGATAAGCAGAGCTATTGTATAGAGGGATAATATGACGATCAATGATAAATGGTAAGTTCGGGTTTCACGAATATCCGTTGCTCTTGCAGTTACAAAACTATCGGAGCCCAAATTCATATAATAGTAACATTTAGCTAGGGGAAATTACCCAAGGAGTAATTATATTCTTTCGCTTAGCAATGCCGTTTCGGCATTCGTTTTTTTTAGTGTATTTGTATCCCTGTTGAATTCGCCTAAAAATCGCCTTGAAATGGTCTGCCATGTTATGTGATTGCTGATTGCAATACACATGCAAAATGTCCAACTCATCATCGTTCCGTGTCAATGGGGTCCGTTCGAATTTTAGGATTGCATCTGTCCCGTTCTCCTGGGCTCTGTCTGGTTTTAATTCAACATCTCAACCATTCTGCTGAGCTCTGTCAGCTTCTCAGCCGCTCTCAATCCGCGCCAGAATCGTCTCGGTATATCAATGCGCGCCACGATCGGCGGCGACACCGTGCCGTGACGCCGCAGCCACAGTGTGTGACGTGACGTGACGTGGCGTGGCCGGTCAGATCGCGGCCGGACGCTCTCTCACATCTCCTCTGCACGTCACGATCCGACGCGGTCCGCCGCGGCCACCGGCTGGTACTGACTGCACTCTCCCCTGGCCGGTCACCGGCTGGTACTGACTGCACTCTCCCCTGGCCGGTCACCGGCTGGTACTGCACTCTCCCCTGGCCGGTCACCGGCTGGTACTGACTGCACTCTCCCCTGGCCGGTCACCGGCTGGTACTGCACTCTCCCCTGGCCGGTCACCGGCTGGTACTACACTCTCCCCTTGCCGGCCACCGGCTGGTACTGACTGCACTCTCCCCTGGCCGGTCACCGGCTGGTACTGCACTCTCCCCTTGCCGGCCACCGGCTGGTACTGACTGCACTCTCCTCTGGCCGGCCACCGGCTGGTACTGCACTCTCCCCTGGCCGGCCACCGGCTGGTACTGACTGCACTCTCCCCTGGCCGGTCACCGGCTGGTACTGCACTCTCCCCTGGCCGGCCACCGGCTGGTACTGACTGCACTCTCCTCTGGCCGGCCACCGGCTGGTACTGCACTCTCCCCTGGCCGACCACCGGCTGGTACTGACTGCACTCTCCCCTGGCCGGTCACCGGCTGGTACTGCACTCTCCCCTGGCCGACCACCGGCTGGTACTGACTGCACTCTCCCCTGGCCGGCCACCGGCTGGTACTGCACTCTCCCCTGGCCGGCCACCGGCTGGTACTGACTGCACTCTCCCCTGGCCGGTCACCGGCTGGTACTGCACTTTCCCCTGGGCGGTCACCGGCTGGTACTGCACTCTCCCCTGGCCGGTCACCGGCTGGTACTGCACTCTCCCCTGGCCGGCCACCGGCTGGTACTGACTGCACTCTCCCCTGGCCGGTCACCGGCTGGTACTGACTGCACTCTCCCCTGGCCGGTCACCGGCTGGTACTGGACTGCACTCTCCCCTGGCCGGTCACCGGCTGGTACTAACTGCACTCTCCCCTGGCCGGTCACCGGCTGGAACTGACTGCACTCTCCCCTGGCCGGTCACCGGCTGGTACTGCACTCTCCCCTGGCCGGTCAGCCGACTGCGTCTTCTCCTGTCCCAGTCTGCCCCTTCTCCTAACCCAGTCTTCCTTCTTCTGTTCCAGTCTGCCCTTCTCCTAACCCAGTTTGCCCCTTCTCCTGTTCCAGTCTGCCCTTCTTCTAACCTAGTCTGCCCCTTCTCCTGTTCCAGTCTGCCCCTTATCCTGTTCCAGTCTGCCCTTCTCCTGTTCCAGTCTGTTTCTTCTCCTGTTCCAGTATGTCCCTTCTCCTGTTCCAGTCTACCCTTATCCTGACCCAGTCTGCCCCTTCCCCTGACCCAGTCTGTTCCTTCTCCTAACCCAGTCTGCCTTCTCCTGTTCCAGTCTGCCCTTCTTCTAACCTAGTCTGCCCCTTCTCCTGTTCCAGTCTGCCCCTTATCCTGTTCCAGTCTGTCCTTCTCCTGTTCCAGTCTGCCCTTTCTCCTGACCCAGTCTGCCCTTCTCCTGTTCCAGTCTGTCCTTCTCCTGTCCCAGTCTGTCCCTTCTCCTGTTCCAGTCTGCCCTTCTCCTAACCCAATATGCCCTTCTCCTGACCCAGTCTGTCCCTTCTCCTGACCCAGTCTGTTCCTTCTCGTGTCCCAGTCTGTCCCTTCTCCTGACCCAGTATGTCCCTTATCTTGTCCCAGTATGCCCCTTCTCCTGTCCTAGTATGTCCCTTCTCCTGTCCCAGCATGTCCCTTCTGCTATCCCAGTCTGTTCCTTCTCCCGTCCCAGTCTACCCCTTATCCTGTCCCAGTCTGTTCCTTCTCCTGTCCCAGTCTGCCCCTTATCCTGTCCCAGTCAGACGCCCATGAGTCTCCCCTGTCCCAGTCTGCCCCTTCTCCTGTCCCAGTATGTCCCTTCTCCTGTCCCAGTCTGTATCTTCTCCTGTCCCAGTCTGTCCCTTATCCTGTCTCAGTCAGACGCCCATGAGTCTCCCCTGTCCCAGTCTGCCCCTTATCCTGTCCCAGTCAGACGCCCATGAGTCTCCCCTGTCCCAGTCTGCCCCTTCTCCTGTCCCAGTATGTCCCTTCTCCTGTCCCAGTCTGTACCTTCTCCTGTCCCAGTCTGTCCCTTATCCTGTCCCAGTCTGCCCTTCTCCTAACCCAATATGCCCTTCTCCTGTCCCAGTATGTCCCTTCTCCTGTCCCAGTCTGTCCCTTCTCCTGTTCCAGTCTGCCCTTCTCCTAACCCAATATGCCCTTCTCCTGTCCCAGTATGTCCCTTCTCCTGTCCCAGTCTGTACCTTCTCCTGTCCCAGTCTGCCCCTTCTCCTGTCCCAGTATGTCCCTTCTCCTGTCCCAGTCTGTACATTCTCCTGTCCCAGTCTGCCCCTTATCCTGTCCCAGTCAGACGCCCATGAGTCTCCCCTGTCCCAGTCTGCCCCTTATCCTGTCCCAGTCAGACGCCCATGAGTCTCCCCTGTCCCAGTCTGCCCCTTCTCCTGTCCCAGTATGTCCCTTCTCCTGTCCCAGTCTGTACCTTCTCCTGTCCCAGTCTGTCCCTTATCCTGTCCCAGTATGTCCCTTCTCCTGTCCCAGTCTGTACCTTATCCTGTCCCAGTATGTCCCTTCTCCTGTCCCAGTCTGTCCCTTCTCCTGTCCCAGTATGTCCCTTCTCCTGTCCCAGTCTGTCCCTTCTCCTGTCCCAGTATGTCCCTTATCATGTCCCAGTCTGTACCTTCTCCTGTCCCAGTATGTCCCTTCTCCTGTCCCAGTATGTCCCTTATCATGTCCCAGTATATCCCTTCTCCTGTCCCAGTATGTTCCTTCTGCTGTCACGGTCAGCTGTCCGACTCCTCTGCCCTATATGACAGCATACCGCCCTAGCCAGCCGTACCCGTAAGCTGAGTACCCGACTAAGGCGAAAGCTGCTTGAATACAAATACCCTTGAGGGACAAAGACTAAATTCCTTTCAAGCGGGTAACACAAGATACAATCCCCGTGGTTCCGCTTAGAAAGCCAAACGTTCTGCAAGAGAACAGGGACTGATAAATTGTTTTGTCAGATGAGGAATGGAGGTGGTCAAGATTGGTATTTTGGGAAACGCCGTACGGCTGAGATACTGTAGGGGTCTCAGCTGGACGGCGAGGTGAGAGGGCAAACAGAGACGGCCAGATGGATGAGTGAAACATAAAGACGGAGGTACACGACAGAGAGACAGAGTGGCAGGACAGCGAGGACCTGTCCTGTGGGAGTGACCTGTGGTGGGGGGGGGGGGGGACAGAGAGACGGAAGGGCGGGACAGAGAGGAGGCGCAGGGGAGAGACAGAGAGGAGGCGCGGAGAGGGGAGGGGGCGGTGCAGACGGCCCACTTCCGTCGCCGGGAGGCTCGCGTGACGCCACAATATCCGGCGGGCGCCGGCAGTGGCTCAAATCAGATGAGTTGCCAGATTATCAGGCCGCGCCGCTCGCCGGTCACGGTCTGAAGGAAGAGGTCAGACTTTGATGGAGTCAGACTCACCGTCTGTGTGGGGAGGTCAGACTCTAATGGGCTCAGACTCACAGTATTTGCTATTGGAGTCATTGCAGCGTGAAATAATGCTTTACTAACAATCTGGGTACCACATTTGTATTTTCAAACAGCTTCGTGCATCTGTTCTGCAAAAATCAGCACCATTTCTCAGGTATTTAGTTGTCTCTGACGTCACCGCTCTTCCGCCATGTTGGCCTATAACGCTGTTGACATGACACATATGTCGGCCGGAGCATCGCCATTTCCCTGGCCGTACACGACTTTAGTGGCTGCTGAGCCTGTAACCCGGATGGCATTAACACTGGGGTGTATGTTAATGATTTATTGTACTACCCATGCATCTTTTGCTCTTGACAGCTCCGTGATTTTCACATTCTACGATGTAACCTAGAGGGTAGATCTTCGGGCTGCAAATTTATCCACAATAGCAGGTTAGGTTCGATAAATTGGTTGCCACATGCGACATGATTTTGAGGACGTTATGCCAATGCATGCAAACTTGGTAAATCCGACAGGGAATACCAAAATAATTGAAATGGTTATCTCCGCTTTAAGGTGCCTCAAAACAGATTGAACTCACCTAATCAATGCACTACTGCGCAGTGGTTCGCTGCAATGTCTGGTATAATTTAAATCCTCTGAATCATCGCAGTCCCCTTTCATTTCCACGAAGCTCACCTATGTGCCTCTTAAACACGGGTGCAGCTCTGCTTGTTGCACACATCTAGGCAGGGGCGGATCCAGGATTTTCTAAGGCAGGGGGCTTCAGGCCTGAGGGCGGCATATTTCCTCGGTGACGGGGGCGGCATGGTGCCTTCCGAGGGCGGTATAATGCCTTCCGAGGGCGGCGATGTACCTTCCGAGGGCGGCATAATGCGTTGTGAGGGCGGCAAGATGTCTTCTGAGGGTGCCAAGGTGCCTTCCAAGAGTGCTACGATGCTGTTGGTAGACGCAAGGGCGCCCTGGCGGCCTCCCGAAAACGCTACGGCGCCTTCGGCGCCGGGCAATCCTATATAAAAATGGCGCCGTTTTCTAAGGCAGGGGGCTTCAGCCCCTACGGCCCCCTGGATCCGCCACTGCATCTAGGCAACTTCTTTACAATCGACGCCACTGACTCTGAATCAGGCCTCCTCCCACCAGGCATTACATTCCACCACAACTCCACGTCACGTCACGTCGCTTTACGTCACGTCACGTTTCGTCATCTCCCAATGTCGCGTCACATCACACCCGACATCACGTCACATCACCTCCCCAGATTACGTCACATCACCTCTCTGTATCACGTCACATCACATCACCACATCACCTTACATCACATTCCTGCTTCACTTCACATCATCTCCCATCTCACGTCACATCATCTTCCATATCACGTCGCATCATCTCTAATCTCACGTCACATCATCTCAAATCTTACGTCACATCATCTCCCATCTCACGTCACATCATCTCTAATATCACGTCACATCATCTCCCATCTCACGTCACATCATCTCCCATCTCACGTCACATCATCTCCCATCTCACGTTACACCACCTCCTCACATCACCTCCATGCGCCAATCACGTCCCCACGTCACGTCACATTCCCTTTTTACATCACATCACATCCCCCCCCCCACCACCACCACCACCACCACCCACGTCACGTCACGTCACGTCACGTCACGTCACGTCACGTCGCTTTACGTCACGTCACGTTTCCTCATCTCCCAATGTCGCGTCACATCACACCCGACCTCACGTCACATCACCTCCCCAGATTACGTCACATCACCTCTCTGTATCACGTCACATCACATCACCACATCGCCTTATATCACATTCCTGCTTCACTTCACATCATCTCCCATCTCACGTCACATCATCTTCAATATCACGTCACATCTCCAATCTTACGTCACATCATATCTAATCTCACGTCACATCATATTCCATCTCACGTCACATCATCTCCCATCTCACGTCACATCATCTCCCATTTCACGTCACATCATCTCACATCTCACGTTACACCACCTCCTCACATCGCATCGATGGGCAAATCACCTCCCCACATCACGTCACATTCCCTTTTTACATCACATCACCTCCCATCCCCCTCCTCCTCCTCCTCCTCCTCCTCCTCCTCCTCCTCCTCCTCCTCCTCCTCCTCCTCCTCCTCCTCCTCCTCCTCCTCCTCCTCCTCCTCCACCACCACCACCACCACCACCACCACCACCACCACCACCACCACCACGTCACGTCACGTCACGTCACGTCACGTCACGTCACGTCACATCATGTCCCCGCCTGTCCGCCGGGCGCCGCGCCACGTCCTTTGTTTGCACCTGTATCGACCGGCCAACGTGCAGATTAATGTGGCTCGATAAACTCTCCCGCATCGGGGGCGTCTACGGGTGTCCACGGGCGTCCACGGGCGACGTGACAGGGTGGCGGGTTCTCGGTCATGGGTCACCGCTAGATGGCTCTACAGTCGTCTGCACTATTCTCGACATGCTGACGACCAGGGACCTTATCCGGGGAGGAGAGTGGGCGTCGATGGCCTCGTCGTCGGTGCCGACACGAGAGAGAGAGAGGCCCTCCCCCGCCCCTGCCCCATGTCCCGCAGACCCCGACAGGTGTGCCCGCAGCTGTGCCGGTAATCAGTATCTCATCTCACTCTCCACCCTCTCTCTGTCGGTAGATGTCGAAGCGGAAGAGGTTGTCGCGTCACCCGCCAATGCGCCGGCCGGTCGGTCCGCCGCTGCCACTGAGAGAGACTCCTGCTGACGCGACGTCAGCGACGTCAGCGACGTCAGCGACGTCTACGCTGCCACTGGAGAGGGAGACTACCGCTGACGCGACGCCGCCTTCAGTGACGTCCACGCTGCCACTGGAGAGGGAGACTACCGCTGACGCGACGCCGCCTTCAGTAACGTCCACGCTGCTTCTGAACGGCGCTGGAGCGACCCTGACGCCCAAGCAGATGCAGAAGACGGTGCTGCAAACAGTGACATCCAAACTGC
Organism: Chirona hameri; assembly: GCA_036785665.1. Classification (NCBI taxonomy): domain Eukaryota; kingdom Metazoa; phylum Arthropoda; class Thecostraca; order Balanomorpha; family Balanidae; genus Chirona; species Chirona hameri. The sequence continues at coordinate 43,730 of JAXIVJ010007906.1, forward strand.
CGCAGGAGTCGGTCAGCTCACCGGCGGCAGTGGAGGCTAGTCAAGAACGGAAGATGGGCGATGGAGAGGTGGCTCGAAAAGAGTCGGCCGTTCAGGGCAAGAACTCAGCTGTCAAGTCTGACGTTCAAGAAGCGGAGTCGACTGACGGTCAGACGACGCAGAAGAGGACGACTGTTCAGGAGAAGGTCACTGTGACTGAGGGGAAGGAGTCGGCCTCTCCTAGGCAGGAGTCGCCCGAGGAGGTCAGGAAAGAGCCGGAGGCGGTGTCGGTGCCATCGCCTGGAGTCGGCACGCAGACGGACGGGTCGGCGATAACGTCAGAGGCTGTGATGACGTCAGAGGCTGTCATGACGTCAGAGGATAAGATGAAGTGCTCAGCGGCCTCAGGTAGGTGCCCCAGGGCTACGAGATGCCTGGCAGACTTCGACTTACTAAACAATGCATTGCTGCCTTAGTCCAGTTTCTTTGATCCTTCACCTCTGGTCCACACAAGGAGGAATCTCCAGACCAGTGTTCGTCACGGGCCCACCAACCCCCAGCCCAGCCCGGCCCAAACCCATGAACACTAAGCCCAGGCCCGGACCAGGCCCGGGCAAATTTATAATATTGAGGCCCAGGCCCAGTCCGGCCCGTTCAGATTAAGAATATAAACATTTTCACAAAATTTGCAATCACTATCCTAGCATATTTAAATGTATACTATAAATGTGAAACAATTAAACAACTATGCTAACCAAAAACAAACAAAAAGCCACAGCCACAGCAACAGTGTGTTGCTGTGAAAGTGAACTGCTGGTTGAAATATTTTTCAGCTCTGACCTGAGCTTCAACATTCTCAGCCCAGGCCCGTCCAAAGCCCGATGATTTCCTTAAAGTTGAGGCCCAGCCCCGGCCCATGGCCCATAGGGCCGGCCCAGCCCATGGCGAACTCTGCTCCAGACCATCATTCTGCATTGCTCCCATTTTTGGTGTTCTCATCTGGTCAGTGGTCACTGCACTGTCCTGAGCGTCCAGTGTCCATAGCGATGTCCTGCTTTACCGCACCACAACTCGCCTGTTTGTGAAGGGACTTCGCTGGTTCTGCCTGCTGTTGGGGATAAATGGTATGATGCATGCGGGATTATGCCAGAAGGATACAGTTTTTCTGGTGATATATTTTCAGACGATATCATCAAAATCAATAGACGAAACTGATGCGACATTGGTTATCCATGCATATCTGCAGATGTAAGGAAACGTGTTATTTAATACACAAGAACGCGAAATAACATTCCAGCGAGAAGACAATCCCAGCGAATGAATTTACATCGCAGGTCTGCCCTTCTACCGACTACCCTCTACCCTACCCCCACAGCCTCAGCGCTGATGTGACATTGGACGGTGGAGCAGGAGGGCAAACCACGCCTTCACACCCTGGGGGTAGCACTGTGTGCGGGGGGAAGAGGGAGGGGTGCAGGAGGGGAGGGGCGCAGGAAGGTAAACCACCCCAGCATCCAGGTGGCGATCCGCCGCCGACGGCTTCGCCCGGCCGCCGTCCCGCCCACCACATGGCGCAGGGATCGAATGTAACACTGACGCCGCGCTCCGACGACCGCAAAAACGGGGGGGGGGGGCTGTCCATGGGGCAAATACAGGCGCGCGGATAACACGGCGTCGACTGTCCTCACAAAAAAATACAAACAGCTGGCTGCTGAAGGGATCAACACAGTTGGTCCCGGTGTGCAGGTGGCTAGCGGTGTTGTCTGGGATACACTGTCGTCTGACTTTGGGCTCATGGGGCAGATGCTTCCTTGGTTATCCCACTGCACTGCTTCGCAAGGTAATAGACGCCAAATAGCCCTGGAAGCTGTGGCGCCCTTAACTGTGTCGCAAGGTAGTAGCGAATCGACAGTCAGACAAACACCAACACCTTGACAAAAAGACAAACAGCATTGACAAACAGCTGATGAGTATATCACGGGACACACCCGATGGACCTATGTGAATTTGTCCATCTCGTTGTCACTCCTTGCGCGGTAGGCGCTCAGACCGTGAATCCACCGCCTCTTCCCGCCCCGTCACCCTCCCCGCTCTCGTCTCGTCTCGTCTCGTCTCGTCTCGTCTCGTCTCGTCTCAGCCTCTCCCGCTGTTTAGCGCCAGGTCACGACGCGACACCGGCCCCGTGGGATCCGCCACACGCCGGTGCCACCCGACTGCGCCGGCATTGTCACATTGTCACTGGACTCACGGCGGTGACACGCCCACTCGACACGCGCATCTCCCATACTCGGGCTCCTGCGGCGGCGACGGAGGTGGCAGCGATGGAGGTGGCAGCGACGGAGGTGGCAGCGATGGAGGTGGCGGCGATGGAGGTGGCGGCGATGGAGGTGACAGCGATGGAGGTGGCAGCGATGGAGGTGGCGGCGATGGAGGTGACAGCGATGGAGGTGGCAGCGATGGAGGTGGCAGCGATGGAGGTGGCAGCGATGGAGGTGGCAGCGACGGAGGTGGCAGCGATGGAGGTGGCGGCGACGGAGGTGGCGGCGGCGGAGGTGGCGGCGGCGGAGGTGGCGGCGACGGAGGTGGCGGCGACGGAGGTGGCGGCGACGGAGGTGGCAGCGATGGAGGTGGCGGCGACGGAGGTGGCGGCGGCGGAGGTGGCGGCGACGGAGGTGGCGGCGACGGAGGTGGCGGCGACGGAGGTGGCGGCGACGGAGGTGGCGGCGACGGAGGTGGCGGCGGCGGAGGTGGCGGCGACGGAGGTGGCGGCGGCGGAGGTGGCGGCGACGGAGGTGGCGGCGGCGGAGGTGGCGGCGGCGGAGGTGGCGGCGACGGAGGTGGCGGCGGCGGAGGTGGCGGCGACGGAGGTGGCGGCGGCGGAGGTGGCGGCGGCGGAGGTGGCGGCGACGGAGGTGGCGGCGACGGAGGTGGCGGCGGCGGAGGTGGCGGCGACGGAGGTGGCGGCGGCGGAGGTGGCGGCGACGGAGGTGGCGGCGACGGAGGTGGCGGCGGCGGAGGTGGCGGCGACGGAGGTGGCGGCGGCGGAGGTGGCGGCGACGGAGGTGGCGGCGACGGAGGTGGCGGCGGCGGAGGTGGCGGCGACGGAGGTGGCGGCGGCGGAGGTGGCGGCGACGGAGGTGGCGGCGACGGAGGTGGCGGCGGCGGAGGTGGCGGCGATGGAGGTGGCAGCGATGGAGGTGGCGGCGATGGAGGTGGCAGCGATGGAGGTGGCGGCGATGGAGGTGGCGGCGATGGAGGTGGCGGCGATGGAGGTGGCGGCGATGGAGGTGGCGGCGATGGAAGTGGCGGCGATGGAGGTGGCAGCGATGGAGGTGGCGGCGATGGAGGTGGCAGCGATGGAGGTGGCGGCGATGGAGGTGGGAGGTGGCGGCGATGGAGGTGGCAGCGATGAAGGTGGCAGCGATGAAGGTGGCGGCGATGGAGGTGACATCGATGGAGGTGGCAGCGATGGAGGTGGCAGCGATGGTAGTGGCGGCGGCGGAGGTGGCGGAGATGGAGGTGGCAGCGATGGCAGTGGCGGCGATGGAGGTGGGAGGTGGCGGCGATGGAGGTGGCGGCGATGGAGGTGGCAGCGATGGAGGTGGCGGCGATGGAGGTGGCTTCTCAGCTGGGTTGGGCACTGGCAGATCCAGAACGGTGACAAATTTGGTTTGAATGGGGCAGATTACAAAAGTCCGACAGGCGGTTCCGAATCTCGCTTGCTCTGATCTCGCTTGCTTGTACATTAATAACTGATTTTAAATACTATTGTTTCAGTAAATGTTGTAAGTTTTTTTAATCAGCAAAAATGTCGATATTCAGCCGATTTCAGTCGTTTTGGGGACCATATTGTCCCGTTGCCCTCCCATGGATCCACTCCTGAGTCGGCAGGGAGACGGCGGTCACCGGAGCTGTCTGTGGAGTTGTCGGCGAAGCTGCCGGCGGTCAGGCTGTGGCCGCAGTGGTTGGTTGAGAGGGCTGAGCGTTCTCGCGGTGGTGGGCGGGACGGGAGCGCGGTGACGTCGCAGTGGTTGGTTGAGAGGGCTGAGCGTTTTCGCGGTGGTGGGCGGGACGGGACCGCGGTGACGTCTTCAGTCCGCCCAGGACGAGGTCCGGGTTGAGGGATATGAGGTCAGCACTGGGGCGGTTAGTCAGAGACACAACTGATCTGGGCTGGTGCGTGGCGGATGCTCCGCTGGGGCCGTGAGGAGCTGACCGGTGTTCCCCTGAACACGTGACTTCTGCGGAGCTGACCGATAGGCCTTTAAGGCTGAAACACAGCACAGTTTGGCGTCTCGCAGGCAATTGCGTCTTCGTCTGGGCCGTCTCGCTCGAAAATCTCGTCTCGCACGCAAATCGTGCGGAAAAGTTGAACTCTCCGTCTCTCGTCAACTCTCTCGCATGCGATATAGATGTCGCCGCGAGACCTGTGATTCGGGAGCGAGATTTTGCCGCGATTTCGCAGCGGAGCTGCGAGATGCGAGACGAGACGCGATCGGAAATTGTTGCTTGTATTTCAATGGGAGTTGCGAGACGCGATTTGCGTGCGAGGGAGCTGTGTTTCAGCCTTTAGATTCTGCAACAGGGGCGGCGGATTGCGGGAGGCAGGGTACCCAAAATGCCCCCCAGTCAAAAATCCTGGGGGGGGGGGGCAAAGGGTCATTTCCCCCCCCCAGATTTTAGCCTGCTCAATCTGGGGGGATGACCCTTTTGTCCCCCAGGATTTTCAACTGGGAGGCATTTTGGGTACCCTGCCCCCCGTAATCCGCCGCCCCTGCTCTGCAACGTGGCGCGGTTGTCATGGCAGCGCCGGGCCCACGGTAATATATGGAAGCAAAGGCAGAATCCTGACGGATCTAATCACAGTTACACATAATTCACGAATATTTGAGGTCCCAATGAATGCCTCAAACTTTAAATACGGACCACAGATCTTAGTCGATCCGAGATCCAGATCCCAGGGAATCATTCTCGTGTTGTTGGGGTCGATTGGGACATTCTTTAAACAAACAAAACTTGCTTTATTCCAGACTGGTTATTGATTCAACACTGATTGAATCGATTGGAATCGTTCAATCAAAATTCCTTGAATCAAACAATAATTGATTCGCCACAAGATCTTTTGATTCATGAATCGTGATTGAATCAAAACCCGCATCAAATCAAGACTGCTTGAATCAAAAGATTTAACGATTCTTAACGATGCAAGTACACTGGTAAATTGTGCAAATACATACAGTCCCAATGGCTACATTCATTTATACTGAAATAGTATTGCTGTAACAATGTTTTAATGATCATATATATGTTTGTTTCCATTTGTATTGATTGATATAAATTAACCACATATATTTAAATGATTAAAACCATTAGGGTTGATGACCTTAACCTCGATGTATAAAAACGTTAAATTACTGATAGACTATATTGATATTTCGGCCACAGGACATTCATGTAAACATTGTATTCACTCATATGTAATTTTGACAAAGGCCTGTGGCCGAAATATCAATATAGTCTATCAGTAATTTAACGTTTTTATACATCGAGGTTAAGGTCATCAACCCTAATGGTTTTAATCATAAGAATAATGTTTCTCGCAGCAGCTCTAACCAATTTCCGCAACATATATTTAAATGTTGAATCAAGCGTTAATCGATTTAAATATTTGTTTTGATTCTTTGAATCGGAAATAATTAATTCTCAAAATCGTATCCGTGAATCGAACGGTGATAGAATCATTCAAATTCCAAAGTGAATCATGATTGAATCGTTCCAAAAAAGTTGAATCAATAACCAGTCTGCTTTATTCCATTGTTCATTGCTTGGTAACATCGATTTACATTTAGGAATTTCGGGTAATTGATTTCGTGTATCGATATTGCGTTTATGTATTACTGAAAAGAGGCTCGACATTTCTTCAGCGAAGCGTTAGTAAGCGCTATTAAAACGTGTAATTCTCCGAGGCGATAGTATCGTACCAATGGGTTTCCGATACGTCCCCCTACCCGAAATTGGTGGCACCATCCCCGGTGGCTGTGTGTACAACAGAGGAAAAGTGTTGGCACACCCGGTCAGGGCAGCAGAATACATATTTTGCCAGCTGCCAGGAGCCCATGATGTTGTTATCGTGCTACTTACCATGCCGTCGACAGCTTTGATCACAGCTGGGTTGCGATGTTGTTTTTCAAATGTAATTAAAACGAGGCTCATTTCATTTCCGGTGACCGGCTAAAGGTCATGTGGAACGCTGGTAGCACATGTTTCATTAAGTGAGGCCCATACCAAGCTGTTGCGACTGCAAAAATAGTTCAGTGACCCAGACAACGACCGAATAGCGTTAATGGAATGGTGAACTTGATGTCATCACGCAGCGTATTAAGTCTACTTCACACATTGCTTTCGACTTAAAAATACGTGCGAACTATATTCAGCTTCTTGGATTCGTATTTAAACATAAAAAATAAATAAACTCAGTTCTCAGTTCATCATATTTTGTTAACACAAAATTGCATACACAACGAAAAAACAAAACAATAGTGGATTGGCGCAAAAGCAACACGCCACTCTCTTCTTGCCGAATATAGCCCCGTCGACGTATAGCGACAAGGGTGTGTCTGGAGTACTAGACCGTGTTGGCCCGTTCTGGACCGTGCCGTCGATCAACATATCAGCACGTGCCGCCGACTTATCTTCCGTGCCATCTTCGTGAGACCCTCGCCGGCACGTTTGCGAAACATGTAAAATGTAGTCCCCCGACGGAGCTGTGGCGGACCTTCTTCCGTGTGAAATGTGTGTTCTCTCAATAACGTAGTGTTATGCCCTGCTCAAACACTACAATTCCGAAGTACGACACTGAAAGTACTTAACCACACTATCCACGTTCTATCGTGCAGCAGACAGTACAACTAGTGAAGGACTACCGCCTTCACTAGCTGTCTTCGTGAGTTCAGAGTCCAGACACATGGCTGGCGACACTGCGGATGAAGTCATCATACGAGTTGTTTAAAGTCAACATACTCGTAGTTGTAATATAACTTTGTATGTGTTCCTTGAGAGCAGCCGGCTAATCGGAGTGCTGACGTCTGCTAGCAGACGCTGCTATCTGAGTTGAAGTGGCGTCTCCGGCCAGGGACTGTACCGGTCGAGATGATAAAGCCGCTGATTCGCCGGAATGACAACACGTCCGTCGGGCTGCACGTCCGTCGGCCCGAGGGGGGGGGGGGGCGTTATAAAATAATATGCGGCCGGACGTCGCAGCGGAGCAGAACTTGACCAGGATTAAACCAGGACCAGGATACATCGTCACGAAATGCTGGTGTGATTGGTCCTAGACTGTGCCAGGAAGCTTGACGGGCCACGGAGGCGCCATGACGCTTTCTCTCCCCGTGTCCGCCGAGTTCTGTCCGGTGCAGGAAGGGGTGGTACTCTCTCCTCCCAGCCCAACGACAAAGCCGTCCGCGCAGGAGATTTGTGGCTATCGCATCAGTACGATAGCAACCACCTATTTGTTTAGTGAGAGGTGGAGTTTTATCTGGCTTGACTGTAGTATAGTGTGCTTGCTCACGTTCACTATGATTCGAATGACAAGGGCAGGGCATGTGGCATATATTCTAACAAAACTTCTTACGTCTTCGTTTGCCAAGTTTCACTTTGTCAAATCGAGCCGCCTATTTTGTCGCTAATCCATCAGTGCATTGTTTGCACTAGGCCTATGATCTCAAAGCCGACCTCCAAAGTCTCTTACAATGACCGACACCGTTATATATGTGCTAATTGGATCATATAAATGCAGTGCTTCAGTTTATTATGCATGCAGCTTGACTGTGACCAAACCCGCAACATTTTGGGTTCGTCTTTATGTCTTGTGCATCATCCAAAAATATTCGGATTCGCCAACACCTAATGCCGAATCTCCGAATCTCATTGACCTGTACTGCTGGAGCTGCTGTTCGTCGGATATGCATTGCACGGGCAATATAGTCTTCCAGCCAGCCTCTGGCCTCGTCCCTCATAGTGAGCATCTCCCCGCGGCCCGCCCACGCCTCCGGACACGCCTCCGGACACGCCTCCGGACACGCCTCCGGACACGTCTCCGGGCACGTCTCGCTGCACTGCAGCGTGCTCAGATACCGGGCCGTAGCGGCGCGCGGGCCGTGGCGGTACCGGGGCGCAGCGTGCGGCCGACCAGGGTCGGACGGGAGACTGTGCGGTGTCACGGCTGGTTGACAGCCGGGAACGGCCGCCGAGCTGGTAGGCAGAGGGTCGACCGCAGCCCGGACGGATTACTCGACAACGCGACAGGACTCGTTTCAGTTTGCTGTGCTGCAGTCTGCCGCCTGCTGCTGAGATGATGCTAACCTGCTGCTGAGATGCTGATGAGATGTTGCTGAGATGATGCTAACCTGCTGCTGAGATGCTGCTGATCTGCTGCTGATCTGCTGCTGGGGTGCTGCTGAAACTCTGCTGATCTGCTGCTGATCTGCTGCTGAAACTCTGCTGAGCTGCTGCTGAGATGCTGCTGACTTGCTGCTGACCTGCTGCTGATCTGCTGCTGATCTGCTGCTGATATGCTGCTGAACTGCTGCTGATCTGCTGCTGAGATGATGAAGAGCTTCTGCTGATATGCTGCTGATATGCTGCTGATCTGCTGCTGATATGCTGCTGATATGCTGCTCATCTGCTGCTGATCAGCTGCTGGGATGCTGCTGAAACTCTGCTGAGCTGCTGTTGAGATGCTGCTAAAATGCCGCTGAGACGCTGCTGAGACGCTGCTGAGACGCCGATGAGACGCCGATGAGACGCTGCTGATCTGCTGCTGATCTGCTGCTGAGATGTTACTGGGTGAGATGCGACTGGGTGTTACTGGGTGCCACTGAACGAGGCCAGAGTAACTTGACAGCGAGATTAGAAGTCGTGTTATGACAAAACGGGTCGTGCTCCGCCATAGCTGGACTAGACAAAGACAGACAGGCGTGAAATCTCACCTAACCTCACCTGATTCTGACCTCGAATCACGCGTTAGAACCTGGGATATTGAATGCGATCCCTGGCAATCCTGTAAACGCGACAGGCTGAAGCCAAACGGGGTCATTCATTTCCAAATTCGCGCTACCTTGTCGGCCAATTTGCAGGCTGATGTGAGTTTGGTTGAATCGATTTTCTGCGGTGGTGGATTTGGGTTGTAGGGCGCCGCAACTATTGAGGTTATATGGTTATATACAGTTATAGGTTTATAACCTCAATAGTTGTGGCGCCCTACTATGTGAATCTGTCTTCTTCCCTGAGTTTTATGAGTTGGTGCTGTTTCACATCACATTGAGACACGTGTTTTGTGGTGGACCTATTTGTAGCGTGATAATGTTTGACAACCGCCCGACATGTCCATTAAAACATTCCGTTAAGCTTACGCGTGACATTTACTAACACCGTTTAATCCTGGAGCAACAGCTGAAATCCATGACAGCTGTGATCGAAAATGCAACCTCCAAATAGCGCGCAAATGCCAACATTTGTCGAACACTTCAACATTGCACATCACTACCAGCCAAGGTTTTTATTAACATATTCACTTTAATCCGGAGCTGTTCTCGAATTGAATTCACCTACGCCGGGGTGACGGCGTGGTGGTATTTCCCCTACTGCATGTCAGACTGCAGGCCGACGTCGATATAACGTCAGCACATTTACTGGGATGGAGCACCGCCCGCCGCCGCCGCCGCCGCCGCCGCCGCCACCGCCGCCACCGCCGCCGCCGCCGCCGCCGCCGCCGCCCGCCGCCGCCGCCGCCACCACCGCCGCCGCCACCACCGCCCGCCGCCCGCCGCTGCCGCTCCTGCGCCGTCATTTGGGCGATTGATCGTGGCCGCAAGTGGTCCGCTATCTCCATTTCATTAGCGGTTCCCGCGGGAGCGCTCGCCGCCCCCGCCCCCGCCTGGCGGAGGCGGCGGCGACGGCGGCGCGTGCCGGCCGGCCGTCGCCCGGCCAGCGTCGTAAACGGCGCGGCGGCGGCGCTGCCGACGCGGCCATCTGGGCGTATTGATTGGCTCTCGGCGTCGGCCGAGACGGGTCGACGGCGGCGGGCACCAATCAGGAGCCGCGCCGGCAGCAGCGTGCCTGAGCGGCGGAGGGTGGGGTGGGGGGCAGCCCTTGCGCTCCCTCGGGGCTGGCCGGCCCTGGCCGGGGGAGGGGGGAGGAGTATGCGTATGGTCTGATAGTTTCGTGGTTAGAGACAAGTGAAGTTGTACTGTAACGGATATAAGTGCTGCTACTGGTTATCGCAGTTGTTGCTGGATTTCGGAAGCAAACAGTCTTTTTAATGACACGATTTAGGACGGAAGTTAAGAATTAACCGTTCTTTTCCCGGCCAGAAGACAATTGATTTTGATTCAGATGATAGAGCATAACAATCTGATCTATTTGTTTGGTTTTTAGGACGTGACTGAAGAAAACCTGCGCGGCATTATCGTCCGTTACGGACCGGCACACCGTGAAATCTCCAGCGTCTTCGAACAACATTCGATGATTACGGGGTCTTCTGCTCCTCGGACGCATCGATTACGCTTGTGACTGAAATTGCTTCAAACATCGCTTACGCTTGTAACTGAAATTGCTTCAAACATCGCTTACGCTTGTGACTGAAATTGCTTCAAACTACATCAACTATTGGAAACATTTTATATCAATATTTGTCTCGACCGGCAGCGCGACCGTTAGGTGTTGGCGCCCGACGTTTCACCATTTCGCAGTGAGCAGGAGTCCTGCACTGGTTTGCGTGCGTCGTTAGTGTATTCCCAGGCTTGCAATGACTGCTTCCGAGTAACTATGATGTTGGCAGCGGCCACTATGGTGAGACTGCGTGCCAGTGGTTGGCGCCTCACTGCACTTCACTTCATTTAAACGACAATTCAAATGCGAGTCCAGAGAGTTTGCCAGTCATGTGATCTTTATTTAGGTCCAGGGTTGTAACCCGCTTCTCGAACGGAAAACATGGCACATTTCCACAGACACACTGCATTGGAAATGGCGATGAGTTTTCTTTTCTGGGGCAATGTTGGGTGCATTGTGCACACTTTACATAACACATGAACAATCATTTTGGCACGAAGCTCATATGAAGCTGAATAATTGGACATCCCAATTTTAGTATTATCATTCAACTATCCTGTTTTCCCGTCACTAAGCAATAAGTGGATTCACCTTGCTCCTGAGTTACCGCTCACACCATTATGAGCCGCCTGGGGTTTTGCCAGTTAATCGATTTGACCGGATACGTCTCAAAGTGCAATGTATCGCTCCCTACACTCTTCAAGAACTACATTAAATCGCAACAGACTTTGCAGCACATGGGCTGAGTTCATGTCCGATCGAGACTATGAAACAGGGGAAGTCGGTCGTTAACCTCCACTTAGATTCCAGCAGCATGCGCCGCAGCCAGCGGGAGTCCATCCGTAGACGGTACTGGTGCGGCCCTGTGTCGAGGCAGCAGCAGCGGCGGCGGCGGCTCGCCCCGCAGCCCGCCAGCTCACCGCCGCGCTGCGGTGCTCGGGGGCTGTACCGGCCCGGGTACCGGGGGGGCTGTACCGGCCCGGGTACCGGGGGGCTGTACCGGCCCGGGTACCGGGGGGCTGTACCGGTCCGGGTACCGGGGGGCTGTACCGGCCCGGGTACCGGGGGCTGTACCGGCCCGGGTACCGGGGGGCTGTACCGGTCCGGGTACCGGGGGGCTGTACCGGCCCGGGTACCGGGGGCTGTACCGGCCCGGGTACCGGGGGGGCTGTACCGGCCCGGGTACCGGGGGCTGTACCCGGATACCAGGGGGTTCTAGCCGGGTACCGGGAGACTGTACCCGGGTACCGGGGGACTGTACCCGGGTACCGGGGGACTGTACCCGGGTACCAGGGGGTTCTAGCCGGGTACCGGGGACTGTATCTGGGTACCGGGGGGCTGTACCCGGGTACCGGGAGACTGCACCCGGGTACCGGGGGACTGTCCCCGGGTACCGGGGGTTCTAGCCGGGTACCGGGAGACTGTACCCGGGTACCGGGGGTTCTAGCCGGGTACCGGGAGACTGCACCCGGGTACCGGGGGACTGTACCCGGGTACCGGGGGTTCTAGCCGGGTACCGGGGGACTGTACCCGGGTACCGGGGGTTCTAGCCGGGTACCGGGGGACTGTACCCGGGTACCGGGGGTTCTAGCCGTGTACCGGGAGACTGTACCCGGGTACTGGGGGACTGTACCCGGGTACCGGGGGTTCGAGCCGGGTACCGGGGACTGTACCCGGGTACCGGGGGACTGTCCCCGGGTACCGGGGGTTCTAGCCGGGTACCAGTACCCGACCCGGCGCCGTCTCTGACTCGCGTCTGACTCGTCTGACTCAGAGTTGGTGAGTCAGCAGGCCGAAAATCCCGTGAAATCGATCGTTCCGGGGCACCCTGTCAGCGCGGTCCGGCCCAAATGTCGGCCCGACACGGGCGGACGGTTCATCGGGAGGCGCGCGAGGCACCGGCAATGTTTAAATGCACCGGTGGATTGACCGATGGGATTACAGCAGTGCGTTAGAGTATGAACTAATCGTAGATGCCGGGCAATACGAGAATAGATCGTAAGGCCCATTCAAAATCAGCTTTCACGGTCTCATGTCAGTTGTTTTCCAAGGAAACGTCTTCGATACTTTGTGAAGGTCAGAGCGAACGAATTAATGAAGTTTTCCCGTGTCATTTGCACTCTGACACACTACACATCCACGCAAGATATCCAAAGTAAGGACAAATAATTGTAGTTCGCTAGTAGTGTCACTCAATGCGGCATTTTTCGAGTTTTAAGTTCTCAGGCCCTCTTGTTGCCAACGCTTCTAATCATACAATCTAGGTACTATGTAAACACCCTCACTTGTTACTTATTCATCTCCGAATGCGTCGGTTGGCGGTGCAGCAGTATGGCGACATCAGTGCAGGCAGTACAGGATGAATCACCCCAGGTGGGATCGGGCCAGCAGCTACATCCGTCATTGTGTGACCTATTGAAAATGCCATGCTTCGTATCTGTTCTGAGAACTGCTGCATCGGTCAATGACTATATCATCTGTGATTGGTCTTATGCGCCGCGCCGCACCGAACCGCGCCACTTCTGTATATCTGCGCCGCAACTGACTCTCTGCGCCACCACCGCCGCTCTGCGCCAGAATCGTCTCTCTGCACCGTGTGTACCTATCGCCAACTGGCAGCATACCAGCACGGACCCGGTCACAGATTTTTACCCCGCGGAACGATATAATGGCATGCATGCGATGAGCGTTCGGTGACACGTGACTTGGTGTCGAGAGAGGGACGGATAACACGTGACTTGGTGTCGAGAGAGGGACGGATAACACGTGACTTGGTGTCGAGAGAGGGACGGATAACACGTGACTTGGTGTCGAGAGAGGGACGGATAACACGTGACTTGGTGTCGAGAGAGGGACGGACAACACGTGACCTGGTGTTGAGATAGGGACGGACAACACGTGACCTGGTGTCGAGAGAGGGACGGATAACACGTGACCTGGTGTCGAGAGAGGGACGGATAGCACGTGACCTGGTGTCGAGAGAGGGACGGACAACACGTGACCTGACGTCAGATCACGTGATTCCTTTCCTCCCCGTCAGAGGGCATCGATCGCCAAGGGACCGGGGACGATGGACGGCCGAGTCCATGTTTTATTGACACGGGATCTGGCGGCGGCGACGGCAGCCGGCGGGAGGTCCGACGTGGCGCCGACGAGCCGGGCTTCTGCCGGTCGTCCTCTGCTGACGTAATCACCGCTGGTTACGTCATCGTCGCTGATGACGTTCCCGTGACTGATTGCTGACTCGTTAGACACGACTGACGTCGCTGGTATGTGTATGGAAGAAGCACCAGCGGAACATGGTACAGTCCCACTCTTATCCGTGGTGGAACACTACTTTTCGCTCCATTTTCGCAGACCAGTTCGTGCCTGGATGTGATGATTGATGGATGTGATGATACTGCCCCGCTCAACACGCAGTTCATAATTCAACCAGTCTGTGCCGTAGAGCAGTTAGGAGTCGAAACTGACTCTCGTGCCAGCGGCTATTCTGTCCGCACCCGGCTCGGCGGCTACCGGACCCAAATCACCGGGTCTGAGAGTCGTGCCCCGCTCCATCCGCTCCCGACCTGTGCAGTCGGACAGGACGGGCCGGCCGCGGACCGCGAGAAAGGTCAGACGATGACCCGGCGGCGCCGCGTGAGACACAGCGAGCGTGGGACACGCCGCGCAGCCGCATCCGGGGCTGGGAGAGACGCGGCACCGGCCGCGGCGGGCGCGGCGGGCGGCGGGCGGCGGGCGGCGGAAGCGGCACCTCTCTTGGGCTGCCGCCGACAGAGAAAGAGTGCTGCCCGAGCAGCCGGGCGCCGCGGTGGGAAACGCAGGCAGCCATTCACAACACTGGCTGTAGTTTTGAATGTGTAGCCTG